>JAMZAV010004663.1:0-38623 GCA_024449915.1 Sweltsa coloradensis | reverse complement strand
GTGGGGTTTCTTTGGGCCGGCCCCCCCCTACAAGGCTAAAATTTTTAACACATCCGGAACGAGTTTATTGAGAACTGCTAACAAAATCAACAAGATTCATTGCGATTTAAACCTACAAGAAATAATAAACCGAAAAATAGACTTCCAATGTTTAGAAATGATATTAACGACAATGTTTTAGATTTTGAAAAGATATTTTTGTTTGTTATTTACCTGGCTGTGAAATGTCGTGCCCATGCAAGGTCAGTCGAATGTTGCACGTCAAGGTACCCCCAAATTCCGCTCGTAGATTGAGTAAACCTTGCAATATTTACAAGTATTTCGTACTGGCTATGTTTTCCATTGTATTGTCACAGATGATAGACTACACTGCGTTATATGCATTTCAAAACATGTTTAATAATTTTTTAAATACAATCTAGATATGACAAAATCTTTCCCGACCAGGGGATTGAACCCACGTCTCCCACATTTCGGCTATAAGGGCGCTTTAGCCAACTAGACTAGGGAAACGCCAAAGTCGTAGTTAGACGAGTGAGCGAGTCATGTGGTGAGTACCTGGGAACATTTGCATTTATAAGTTTGATAATTATATTCGTATAAATAATAGTTTTTTTAAAGTTTAGTTGGTATACGGGGACAGGCGCGTCAACTGTAAGGTCATAATGCGCCTCTCTCGCCTAATATAGGCTAGGTAGGCCTAAGGTAGGTGAAAGAAAAGTTATGTAACCGGGTACTCAACACATGGCTCACTCACTCGAAAACAACGACTTTGGCGTTTCCCTAGTTATTTCGGTGTGTGTGACTAAACGGGTTATGCTACTTCCCGTATTTTTTAGTGGTTTGGGATTGGGTGTTTACCTCAAATCTTTTATGCCTGAACTACGCATGCGAAAGAGGTGTGCGTTTTCGACTCGTCTACATCAATTAGTGGCGGTATTTCCGGTATAATTGCGCCCTTCCAAGAATCAACCATCTATAGTTAGGTTAAGTTAGGTAAGGTTAGGTTAAGTTTGGTAAGGTTAGATACAAAACAACGAAAATATTTATAAAACATTGAATTACCTATATGTTCTGTGCCAAATCTCGTTATAAGCCTGCAAGATTTTTCCAGGATAATCGGCATAATTTTTACGTTACGGAAATAGAATGTAGATGATTGATTTCTTTGAAGGGAACTCCAGAAGACCACCACTAATTGATGAAGGCGAGTTAGAATAGGCGAGTTGATTGATTGATTGATTGAGAAGAGGGATGCCCCTGGATTGTGGAGAGGCCTCCAAATTAAACGTCACTAAAAAATAATGATATTTTGAAAACCGAAACACACAGCAAGAATTTCCTCTTCAACTTGTTTTTATTCACACCATTGAAGGAACGTTGAACGGTGTTCATGCATTTCTATGTGATAATTTGCATGCATGCGGAATGCATGCGGAAATTAAGAGCTCTACAGTAACACTTTTTTTTAAATTTGTTTTAAATAATTTAAATGAAATAAATTGATTTTTACGATATCGGATTTTATTGAAAAGTCTCAGATGACAATTTTCGTGAATTATTTCTGGCAGACTAACAAAAAATATTGGAAATCTACGACTGTAGGGCTGTACATAGGGCCTATATACTATGCAAAGTTGCAAATACGCCGGATGTTTCCTGAACCGAGCGAATAGTTATTTGCCAACTGCCAAATATTTCCCATTCCGTCTTAAGTGAAATAAAATTTGCAGAGCAAAGCGCTGGCTACCTTTTCTGTGTGCCTGATCGGTCAAATATTTTTTCTGGAGGATAGTACATTTATTAATCGACTTCATATCTCCCAGGCAAATTAACTCACAGTCAGCAAAACTGGAAAGGTTAGGGAATTTGAATAAAAATAATAATTAGACAGCCAATTACAGAGACGCTGATAAATGACGTTTCTTCGGAATTTACATCTCGTTTTGCATAGATTTTCAATTCATTATTTCTTTACAATACGCCATCTATCTATGCATCGCCAACGTCCCCTGCCCACCTGTAAAATAGCAGTCCACTTCCCCCCCCCCCCCCTCCTCTAATCCTGAGAAACAGCGCGTGCGGCCGTAATGTAAATTACACGCCGTAATGTAAATTCAAATACTTGCAAATATTAATTGGCAGCTAATTCCCGATTGCAGTGAGAAGATGTATGCAATGTTGTACTCTTCGATAAAAATGTTTTGTAGTGTTTGAAGTTAGATAATAGAATGTCAATGTGCATTATAAATTTGAATAATGATTGGTAAATTATTCATAATTTTATAGCTGCAATCCCATTTTCAAATTCCACTCCCTTTCTTTGTCATCTACTTTCACCTTTTTTGATATTCCCAATTCTAAAGACACATTCTTTTATCCGTCATTTCATTTGGTATATTATTTCGACTTGCTTTGTTACTCACATACTATATTGTTCTATACTAGAAAAACGCGAAAGTCATGTCAGACGAGGGAGTGGATCGCCAGCATTATTTGTATTGAATTAGACTTATTGATGTTTAAAAATTAAACAATATGGAATTTCACACCAACTCTCAATTTAACGTCGTATTTTACTTAATCATGAAACGCCATAATAAAAACATATTTAAAACTGCGTAAAATATAACAAAAACACAAACTCGTACGTAGTACTCGACAAGATTCAAGGTCTATTGAATCTGGTATCATATATGCCTAGTAGAGATTCAGTATACCTTGGGACACGGCCAAAAGCTTTTCGCTACGAGATTTAGAAAAATTGATAACAACATAAACAGTCGATACAAAATCGGGAAAGAAATCCACCGCCATACATGAAAAAATTATTAGACGATTGAGCGCTGCAAACGTAGTTCCTCTAGGGCCAAGTTTGGCGGGCACTTTATTGTAATTATGTCTGTCGTCTGTCAGTCTGTTCGTTCGTTGCGGCAGGGCCAAATTCTGATTTTCCGATTGCTGAAATTTTAAACACACATTCAAAATAACATTTGTGGGTGCAGTTAACATTTTCAGAATTCTGTTCAGGAACCAAACAGACAAAAATTAAAAAACTAAAAATATTACTTTATTTTTTAAATTAAAAGTTCGCTTTGAAAAAAATACATTTTCTCCACAATGTTACCACAATGAATGTTGATAACTGACAAAATTTGAAAATTTTATGTTGAACCGCCAACTTTCAAAAAATAAATTACTTGCAGAAATAATATTTTACAGGGCTTTACTAAATGTCATTTGATTTGAGGCGATCAAAAAGATGGATGCAGGATATATACAGCCGAAATGGGGTGCATAAAATAGACCTTCTAAAAAATATTTGGGAATTTCTTGATAGGTTTAATAGTTTGGCGTTCGGCGATGTGATAAGTTTCGTTATTTTATTTGCCCGCCAACTTAAAGAAATAAATTACTGCCGAATAATCAAGTTTTTCATAGCTTCCACTCCATTGGATTTGATTTGGGAGCATAAAAGATGGGTGCAGAAACATATGCAGCCGAAATAGGGTGCATGAATGGACCTTTCTAAAAACCATATTTGGATTCTGATAGCTTTATACTTCGGCATGGTGATGTGACATATTTTGCTAATTTTTTCGTTTCGGGCGTAACAATGTGATACGCGCCGCGGGAATAGCGATCACAGACAATCTCGACTTGAACACATCTAGGGGCCTACGCAGTGGCCAAGTGTGGTCTAATGGCGCCGTGGCTCTATACGAATTTAGGCGCAGGTCTGAAGCGGTTGACAACAGAGAGACGCGGGTTCGTATCCCGCATAAGGCGTGGGTTGTTGTATTGTCTTTCACCCTCCTCTATCACCACTCATGTCTCGAAGAGCCTTAGTGCCCATTAATATGAAGACGTTAAGCCAACAAAAATCATCATCATCAACACTCAAAACAATGGGCGCTCACTCGTCCAACAACGGACTTTCGGCGTTTTCTTAGTTAGGACGAGAGCGGTGTGAACGAAGCTATAATCAACAACTCAAAACGGGAGTTTCTTGTATTGTAGTCTGTGTGTATGTCTGTCTGTTGTCGAACAGAGGTCCACAAATTACTGCACAGGATGCGCTGAAATGTAAACATACATCACATCAGTACCTTTCTAGGTGCTGTTAACATTAATTCAGCCAAATCCGTTTCAATCACAGCCATAAATAAATAGTAATCTAAATCAATGTGAAGAAAATTGATCAACAAATTTAAAATTATTTCTTTGTTTTTATTCGAAGACGGAAGCCATGCCGTTAATATTTTTTGATCAATTTCTACCACATTGATTTAGATTATTATATATTTAAGGCCGGTAATTGCACGGAGTTGGCTGAATTTGTTAACCACCTAAAAAGATCTAATGGATGTATGTTAAAATTCACGCGCGATCTCTGCCGTATGTGACCTTGTTCGACCAAACAGGCAGGACAGGGTCTATGAGGTATCCCTGTTGAAATACGTGCCACCCGCGAACACGAGAGGCGAAAGGGTTGCCATACCTGGTTAGGGTTTTCCGCCTCTCGCACAAAGGTCAACGAACTAACGGAAACAACCGTTGCAACTCGAAATTAGCGGAAAACATCGAATAATTTTACGTCCAATGAATTTGATTCACTAAATAATTCCATTCTAGAATATTATGGGATGAATAGTTCAGAGTGCCAAAATACAAAATTGTACCCAAAAATTGTACACCCCCAAGTAAGTGCAATTTTTATTTTAGTATTTTATTTTATTGGTACCAATTTTTTTAAATAATAAATATTAATAATGATTGTTTTGTGTTTTGATCGGATTGTTGCTTGTGAATGCAATGAGATATTTGGATTAATAAATTATGTTATAAGTATTTTGTAACTTTGACAACAATTAGCAATTGCAAAATCAGTGTACACAGAAAACTTAATGTTTTATTGATTTTGTAAAAAAACTTAATGCTATTTCAACGAACTCTGTAGCTAATCATTTAGCCTTTTGTGTATTTGTTATTCAAATTTTGTATGACAAGTAAATATAAAAACCGTTTCATTAAATTATAGCATTGTTCACAAGTTAAACCAAATCTTGTTTTTGTAATGAGGGCATGCACGCGAATCACATTTTTTGATTAATCGATATCCAATTAATAATAATTACTCAAAAAATAATACGCAACGTCGACTCTAATCCACTGGATTTACGTCGGACTCCGCGCTCGAGGCTAATTTCCTGGACTAAACGTAGACTGAATAAAGTAGCCGGAATAACGTAGACTGGAATAACGTAGACCGGGCATAAACGTATATAGTAGACCGGAATAACGTAGACTGGAATAACGCTATTAGACCGGGAATAACGTAGACCGGAATAACGTAGACCGGAATAACGAGACCGGGACGAACGTAGACCGGAAAAACGTAGACCGAATAACGTAGACCGGAATAAACGTCAGCACCGGAAATAACGTAGACCGGAAAAACGTAAGACGGAATAACGTAGAACGGAAAATAAGAAAGGAATAGCGTAGACTGGACTAACGTTAGACCGGAATAACGTTTTTTCTATTTTTTTTTTTTTTATTTTTTCAGGATTTATTATTTATAGACTGGATTAACGTTTTATTTTTAGACCTGGAATAACGTTAGACTGGAATTAACGTAGACCCCAATAAAACGTAGACCGGAATAACGTAGACCGGATTAACGTAGACCGGAATAACGTAGACGGAAAAGCGTAGACCGGAATAACGTAGACTGGATTAACGTAGACTTACAGTTCAAGTGTTCCATTTTATTTGACGCGTGTATCCCTGGAAGACCACTATACACGAGGGAGTCTACGTTATTCCAGTCTACGCTATTCAGGCGCTCCGTTTCGAGTCGCAAATTTCCGACAAGTCGCTCAAAACCTTCAAATCGGTAGTCTTGAGACAAACTTGCGAAACGGCTTGCGACTTGACTCGCAAGTTTCTTTACGTTTCAAACCACGAGGTTTTACCTTGCGTGTAGAGATTTATTTGCGTCTTCTGCCACATCGAAAGTTTTTAATGACTAAATAAATAGTTATAAGGTATACATCCTATGTATAAAGACGTAAATTACTCTCTAGAAATGTTGGCAGAAGGTTTTAAAAGTATTTAGTTGTTCTAATTGTCATGACAAATTATTTACGCTCGTCGCAAGTTAGCGTGCATCTGCATAAGTGGCGCTATATAGACCGGCTCATGACTGTGGTCCCGTTGGCCGAGTGGTTAGAGCGCTTGGTTGAAACGCGAGGGGTCGCCCGTCGCCGGTTCGAACCCCGACTGGGAAAACTTTTTTACTTTTTTTTACTCGTCGCATAATTATTGTTCACTTGTTATCTGTGACAGAATCAATTTTTATAACTTTTCAATGCAAATTATCTTTTTTTTACCTTTCTTTGCAATTTGTTTTGGTATTTTAGGTAGGCTAATAGCCTAGCCCTAGAAAACTTACGCAAATATAAAATAAAAGTGAAGGCTCTCAATAGGGAATCAATAAAGTAAAGTAAATTAAGTTCTCACTTTCAATTAATAATTGTCAGCTTCAAATTATATTATTTTCTTAGAGAGATTTTGTACAATTTTATCATTATTCTTTTCAATTTAAATGCTGTATGTTTTTATAATGGTGAACTTTAATATATTTTGATGTACGTAATGTTATAAGTTAGCCTATAATGTTATTTGTTTGAATGTTTGTATTGTCGGTCTATTGTGGCCTACTATTGTGTTGAATCGCCGAGTTTTATATAGGCTATTTATATATTTTATATATTATAATATATTTTATATAGGCTATTTATATAGGCTATTAGGCCTACCCAAAAATATTGTTTTTTACCACATAATAGCCTATAGCATAATATCACAGTTTAAAAAATATTTCTTGCAACTGTGATTTTACACGATTTTTTGAAGTTTTTTTATCCAAAAAATTGCGAAAATTTACGTTTTTGTGATTTTCGTAAATCAGCTTTCACCTGCAATTTTTTTGTTTCACATAGATACTAGAGCACCGTACCAATCTAGAATGGCCTTTTAGGCCTATAACATTGTATCTTGAAACTGTGCACAAATATAGGCCTACAATAAAACACTAAAAAATACGCATTCCAAAATCACACCCCTTCGTCCACTGCCTTAATAAAGTTATTATCGTAGTGAGGGGACATTCTCAGGCAGACTTACGAGTCTTCTGCAGCCGTCTTCTTCATAACAAATTATCAGTCAAACAAAGGAAAGCATCCCTGTTGCTGCACTATCTTGTTATTATTATTTATGTCATTTTCCAATTTTCCATGCTCACCAATCACCATTCACCAATATTTAAATGAAGCCTCAATATGCAGCTACCATTAGTTTCTATAGGCCTACAAGCATAATAAAAACATTTGAAATCTAAAGCTACCTACTTTTATACGTTTTATACGATTTATACTGTATTATAGGCCCTACGTAGTTTTATACGTACGTATGTATAAAACCTTTTATACGCGTATAATGCCAACCCTGCCCACTCCCCACAGAACTCCCACATTTTAAAGTTTAAATCATCATGATGCCCAGAGCCGGAAGCCATGTTCGCGTACGACTCACAATCTAATCGTATTTTCGGACGTGTAGCTTGAACCACGTTGATAACTCATCCTGACCAAGCATAGCAAAACCAAAAAACGCCCCTCAACAAAACACTGATAAAAATGATAGCCGGCCCACGCTGAGGTTGAGGCATCCGCCGCACTCAGCAGGCGGCAGGCCGCACCAGCTGAGCTGTTAGCATTCATTACCAAATATTGAAAGTACCATGGTTTCTACTTTCTATTGATATACATTTAAGGCTATTCCACCGCGTTTTTCTATTTTCCAAAATATGCTACCAAATCAAAACAAAATTAATGGCTTTCAAACCTGGCTATTTTAGAAAATCAAAAATATTTTTTTGAAATTTTTCTGATCCGGTACACGGCCAATATCACAACCTCAAAATTATTTCAAACTTCAATTCGCCAAGGCGCACCATTCTACGTAGGGTGTTGTGTTTTGTGACATTAATTTTCAACTGTTTTTCTATGGACTGACTGAGAGAAAACAGATTTATTTTAACAATTGCCTTTCCTGCGAATTTTTTCGTTTGGCGGTATTTTTTACCGATTTGTACCGCCAAACAAAAAAATTCACAGGAAAGACAATTGTTAAAAAAAATCTGTTTTCTCACAGTCAGTTTATAGAAAAACAGTTGGTTCACGAATTTTTTTTGTCAAACGGTACAAAACTCGTATTTGTACCGTTTGACAAAAAAATTCATACACCAACTGTTATTTTCAGAAAAATATTTTAGCTATAGGCAAGCTGTAGCTAAAGGTGTTTAGAAACTATGTCCAGAAAACCGATTCTCTAAATTTAATTTTGAACTAGTCTTGTAGTTCACACTTTTGTCCAAAAATCTAAATATAATTTCTAAAAGTGGGGTTATGTCCCGCCCAAAAAAATTCACAATTTTTTTTCTGTTATTTTAAAGGCCTTCTTTCATTTAGCAAACTTTTCAGTCATGTTTCTTTGACTATCAAATTATCTGCCAGAGGCGGTATACAATAGCCTTAACACAAGAGTAAGAGTGTGAGAATCGACATTTTTCCTAAACACAAGAGTGTGAGTATCCACATTTTTCCAAAACACAAACGTGCGAGTATCCTCATTTATCCCAAACACAAGAGTGTGAGTATCCACATTTTTCCCAAACACAAACGTGCGAGTATCCACATTTTTCCCAAACACAAGAGTTCAAGTATCCACATTTTTCCAAATCACAAACGTGTGAGTATCCACATTTTTCCAAAACACAAGAGTGTGAGTATCCACATTTTTCCAAACACAAGACTGCGAGTATCAACAATTTTTCCCAAAACACAAAAGTGTGAGTATCCACATTTTTCCAAACACAAGAGTGTGAGTATCCTCATTTATCCCAAACACAAGAGTGTGAGTATCCACATTTTTCCCAAACACAAGAGTGTGAGTATCCACATTTTTTTCCCAAACACAAGAGTGTGAGTATCCACATTTTTTTTCCCAAACACAAACGTGCGAGTATCCACATTTTTCCCAAATACAAGAGTGCGAGTATCAACATTATTCCCCAAAAAACGAGTGTTTGTATTTATTTTTCCAAAACACAACAGTGCTAGTATCGAGCCTCTCTGACTTACTTAGTGACGACGACGTCGAGGTCCAGGTAGGTCCCCCCGTACTTCCACAGCGTGAGGAACCTGAGCACATCGCTAGCGTGCGACCTCGGCCACTGACTCTCCTTCAGAGCGCCCCCGTGGTACCACTTCTCCAGCGGGGTGTTGAGGAAATACCTCTCGAAGTTCAGGTGCATCACTCGCACGTTACTGTATTTGAACAACTCCCTCACCACCGGCGACCACTCGGACACGTTGTCCGTCCGTATCGGCGAGGTAAACAACAGGTACACTTCGCTCCTCGGGTTCATCTTGGCGGCGGACTCGACCGCGCACGCCTGTCGGGGTGTCAGCGAGACGGCTCCGTTGTTCCCGCAGGACGTCTCGTGGAAGAAGATGCTGGAGGACCTCTTGGGCCGGACGCTGGAGATGTCCGGGAGCGCGTTCTGCGCCTCCTCGAAGTAGCACTCGATGCCGTGGCCAGAAGTGAGGTTAAACCCGCCCAGGAGGAGGATGGGCGCCGCGACGCGGTAGATGAGACTCTCCTCGTTGTGGATCATCCACAGGGTGATGATCAGGAACGAGCAGAAGAAGCTCACACCCAACACGAGGTGCCCGCGCCTCGTCTTCTTCATCTTTCAGACCTAGCCTACCTAGCTAGTGAAACGCCAAGTGCTACATGTTTTTATCTTGGAGTGTACACCCCCCTGTCGACTACACACAACAACAAAGAAGCTTAGTCCGTTTACAATGTAAATTGGAAGACCACGCCATAGGAAAAATAATGTTTTGGGCTCGTTGGATGAGCTGGTAAACACAAATTAATACTAAAACACACGGTGGTTTACATTGAATTAAACGACTCTCGTCCCAAAGGTGAAGTGAATATGCCCTGTCCTGTCTGTATGGATAAGCCTAGGCCATACAGCAAGCACGAGCACTTCTATCGATTTGTTAAACTTTAGTCTTGCATTCCAAGTTATGCCACTGAACCAGGCAAGACACTATTAAAAATCGTAACCGTTGAAAACAAACAAAATAAGAGTAGGCCTAATTAGGCCTATGCCGACCTTCAGTCGTCGCGGTAATTGCAACAAGGTTAGGCCTTACGTCACAGTGCGAGGGCGAAGGCGAGGCACATTCGAAACTCACTTCCTTGAAAACAGTAACACAACACACGACACGAGTCCTTGTCGACTAGATAGACGCCGCCGCTGTTGAGCAGAGGAGAATGTTTAGACAACGAACGTTGTTGATGTTTTGTTTATAATATGGCCCTAGCGCGTGCCTTGTTATAACTTCGACCTGCTGCCGATCGGCGCAGCAAATCTACTGTGCTTTCACGGTGTATGGCTTTCGGTCACTACGCACGCGCATGCGCGCTGCTATCCCTTCCCCTCGCCTTCCCCTCGCAACATTCAACACAAGAAATCAAGTTTGTTGGCAGCTAGAGCTACTGTCGAGCTCCGACGGGAATACCCCTTTGTTGATGTACAACATCGTTTACAGCAGCCCGCCATACTGTACGGTGGTCACTATGAGATAAGGGGAGGCTTTGTGATTGGTCAACGTCTCCAGCTCGTCAACCAATCGGTCGGCTTGTGTTATCTTGAAAGATAAGAGCAACGTAACCACCCTGAACGTTTGCTGGAGGGGATATATAGCTTCCATCAGCTCGTTACAGATTCATTATCAACCATTAAGAGAGTATCCCACACTGCAAGTTTTATATCTCAGATATATTTCAAAATATATTTGATACAAGCCAAATATGTGGGAACTATATATCAACATTTCCATTATAATTTAAACTATGATTTATGTAACAAAAGCATATTTTAAACTTGATGCTTGAATATATCTTGATGAATGAAAATATAAATGATATATGCATATGAAAAATTGCAATATATTTTTATTTAATTCACAATATACCGTGAATGTATTTTTAACATATTAGATTAATAGTCAAAATGTAAGTAAAATATATCATAACCCACTATATATTAAATACACTTTACATGCGTGCATTATTTAGGAATATATGATTACCAAAAGTGCTCTGATTCGGGAGGTCCCAGGTACAAATCCCTACGAGACCGGCAATCCTGACAGAAGGTTTTTTCCGAGGTTTTCCTCAGTCGTTAATCCGAATGCAAGGGATCCCTCAGACATCACTTCACAAGTGTCCTATTTGCAATAACCTGGGCATGAATTGCACCCTGGGCAGGTTTCCCACAAAAAATTACTTAATTTTTGTAATATATGGCAGATATAGAAAAACACTGGAATTGTAAACAAATTTATAATAGCGTAACATCTTAAATATATTTCAGAAATATATTTTTAATACAAAAGTGAGTCGTAAACCTAAAATGTATGTCAATATTTATACTCAATACATACATACATTTTAGGTTTACGACTCACTTTTGTATTAAAAATATATTTCTGAAATATATTTAAGATATAACGTTGTTATAAATTTGTTTACAATTCCAACGTTTTTCTAAATATCTGCCAATATTACAAAAATTTAGTAATTTTTTTTGGGAAACCTGCCCAGGGTGCAATTCATGCCCCTCTTCAGGTGTCTAACTAGCTAAATTATATAAACTAATATAAACTAACTTATATATATAAAAAACAAGGATCTTGGGTAAAACCGCGTCCCCGCACCTATTTTCTTTATAACCTCGCCGCCCCGCACCTTCAGCCGAGGCTATATAAGGCGGGCGCTGCGTGCTTGCCAACCACTGTGACTCCAACCTCCGTTAAGAGTCACAGTCAACCTTGAAAATGTCTGACGTAGTACAGACGAAACGTGGCGGACGCCTCAGGTTCTGCCCTGTGTTCATCTTATTTTCGACGCGGTTTTACCCAAGATCCTTGTTTTTATCCTATGACGGGCCGCGAAAACCTACAACAATCCATATATATATATATATATTGCACGTATATCACAAGTATGTAAAATAGGATTACAAACTTTTATAAAAATCGTTTAAAATTTCACGCATATATCTAGAAAAGAAAATTGTAAAATATTATTTACATATATCTTTAAAATAGGACAAATATATTTTACTAGGAAGCTTCGCAAACGCTTTTTCAGGCGCGTTGTTGATTGAGCGTATGTTTTTTTTAAAAGAAAAAAGCCTAAAATTGTGATTTTCAAGAGAAATTATTTTTCGATTGCGCTCAAATTTTACACAAATCTATAAATTCATAAAATTGAGGTTCTGTGAAAATATCATTACAATCGAATAAAGCATGTAGACGTCGAAGAAATTTTTTTTTTAACGAAAAAAGGGTAAAATTGCGATTTTCATAAGAAATTATTTTTTTGATTGCGATCAAATTTCAAACCAATGTATTAATTCATAAAATTAAGGTTCAGTGAAAAAATCATTACAATTATTGGATGAAGCATGTAGGTATTATAAGTCGAAGAATGTTTTAAAAATTAAAAAAAATCGTAAAATTGCGATTTTCATAAGAAATAATTTTTCGATTGCGATCAAACTTCACACGAATATAATATTAATTCATAAAATTAAGGTTTTGTGAAAAAATCATAACAATCGGACAAAGCATGTAGGTATTATAAGTAGAAGAAATTTTTTTTGAATCGAAAAAAATCGTAAAATTGCGATTTTAATGAGAAATAATTTTTCGATTGCGCTTAAAAACGTGGCAATTCTAAGTTCAGAGATTTTGAAGGCTTCCATAAAATTTCATCGTTATTGGAGAATCGGTTTAGCCGGAATCGTGTGGACAAACACACAAAAAAACAACAAAAAAAGAATAAAAAAAACATTCCGGATTTTTTTCTCCAGTGTAGTGAAATGGAATCTTCGCTTCGCTCGCTACGCTCATCCAAAAACGCATTTGGAAATATTTGGTATATACATTATTCATATGCTAAGTATAAAACAAAGTCACCAAACATATATTATACACATATTTAAGGCATAGAAAATATAAACAAGTGAGATATTATGTAGACACCCCAAAAATATAGAAAAAAATATACATCTAAGAAAAATGTTAAAAATATTTTCCCACTCATTTGAATATTTGGATGAGTGTAGCGAGCGAAAGATTCCATTCTACTACACTGAAGAAATAAATCCAGATTGTTATTTTCTATTTTTTTTCCTGTATTTTTGTGCGTTTGTCCACACGATTCCAGCTAAATCGATACTCCAATTGCAATGAAATTTTCTGGAGGCCTTCGAAAGCTCTGAACTTAGAACTGCCACGTTTTTGAGCGCAATCGAAAAATTATTTCTTATGAAAATCGCAATTTTACGATTTTTTCGATTTAAAAAAAAATCTTGGACTTATAACACCTACATGCTTTATCCGATTGTAATGATTTTTTCACAGAACCTTAATTTTATGAATTGGTTATTTGTGTGAAATTCGAGCGGAATCGAAAAATTATTTCTCATGATAATTGCAATTAAACGATTTTTTTAAAAATTTCTTCGACTTTTAACACCTACATGCTTTATTCGATTGTAATAATTTTTTCACAGAACATATTCGTGTGAAATTTGAGCGTAATCAAATAATTATTTCTTATGAAAATCGCAATTTTACGCTTTTTTTCGTTTTTAAACAATTACTCTCATCCAACAACGCGCCTGAAAAAAATTTTGCGAAGCTTCCTATTATATATATGGCAGATACATCACAAGTATGGGGTAACAAATAAAACATATTTGTAACTTTATTATGTCCTTAATAATATTATCATCAGAGAAAGAGATATATAATGACATTTTAAAAATGCGGTAAAAACAACATATTTGGACAAAGTAAAATATTTGTATAATGTATTCGTTTGATATACTATGGAACAAAATATAAACGCATTTTTTAGTTCATTTTAATGTAGTGCCTGGGTAGCAAAGGGTTGTGAGTGAGGGAGGTTATTAATGGTGCTCGGTTTGTTGGGCACAGCATAATTATTGGATGAGCGCAGCGAGCGAAGCGAAGACTTCAATTTCACTGACCCCCCAAAAAATTTAGCTCGGGTGGTTTTTGTTTTTTTTCTCTGTCTGTTTGTTCGCTCTCTACCGGGCAAACGGCATATGCGATCTTGATGAAAATTTGAGGGGACCTTCGTTTTCTCTAAACTTAGAAGTGTATTTTTTTGGATACAATCGAAGAAATATTTCTCATGAATATCGTACTTTTACGATTTTTTCGATTTTTAGTGCGATATTTTCGTGACATTTGGGCCGATTCTGACCAAACGGGTGGGGCTACAACTTCATATTCTACATGTACATTAAGGTAATGGTTATGTATTGCTTTTTGAAAGAAAAAATTGAAAAATTTAGCGAGAATCCATAGAATAAAGGTTTTAATAAGATTTTTTTGTTTATAATAACAATTAACAAGTATCAATAGAAACTTGACTACAATCACCTACAATACATTCAAAAAGCACTTGCAAAGGAAAAGTGGTCCTACACAAACTAAAAACTTACAAAAAAGCTCATTCATCAACGCGGCGGGACTAAAGCGTTTTCCTAGTTATTATAATGCTATAATAAATAGTGTCTGTTTAAATAGGGTTTGGGGTTGGTGTTCAGGTTACAATGGTCCTAAAGTAAGTAACTTGAGTCTTTGGAAGTAGTGAGAATTGGTTGGTACTAGGCCGCTTCGCGAACGCTTTTTTAAGTCGCGTTGATGGATGACCTTTTTGTAAGTTTTTAGTTGCGTGGATTCTTTACTTTTGCAAGTGCTTTTTGAACGCAGTTGTCTAGTCAAGTTTCTATTGTTACTTGTTATTTGTTATTATATACCTCAAAAACCTTGTATTAAAACCCTTATTTCTATGGATTCTGGGTAAACTTTTCCAACTTTTTCTTTCAAAAAGTACTACATCACCATAATCTTTATGTCTATGTAAACGTTGTAGCCCCACGCGTTTGGTCAGAATCGGCCCAAATGTCACGAAAATATCGCACTAAAAATTGATAAATATCGTAAAAGTACAATATTCATGAGAAATGTCTTCGATTGTACCCAAAAACGTGGCAGGTCTAAGTTCAGAGACTTCGCAGATCCCCTTCAATTTTCATCAAGATCGCGTATGCCGTTTGCCCGGTAGAGAGCGAACAAACAGACAAAATAAAACAAACAAAAAACACCCGACCTAATTATTTGGTGGGTCAGTGAAATTGAAGTCTTCGCTTCGCTCATCCAATTATGTTGAGATATGGTTTGTTTAGTACTAGGCCGCTTCGTGAACGCTTTTTTTAGTCGAGTTAATATGGATGAGTTTTTATTTAAGTTTTTTGTTTGCTTGGGACCACTTTACCTTTGCAAGTGCTTTTTGAATGCCTTGTAGGTGATTGTTGTCAAGTTTCTATTATTACTTGTTAATTGTTATTACTAGGCCGCTTCGCGAACGCTTTTTTCAGTCGCGTTGATGCATGAGCTTTTTTAAAATTCATTCTGTCCAACGATTACGTTTTTAAGTGGATTCTCATTATTTTTTCTATAGTTACTTGTTAATTTAACACCTGTAAAAGGCTTATTTTTATTTCTATGAATTTAGAACATTTTTTTCATCTTTTTCTTTCAAAAGGCACCACATATCCATAATCTTCATGTCAATGTAAAATATGAACGTTGTACCCCCACCCGTTTGGTCAGAATCGGCCCAAATATCACGAAAATATCGTGTTAAAAAACGGGGGGAAAAACCGTAAAAGTACGATTTCTATGAGAAATATTTCTTTAAATGTCTCTAAAATAATAACATATAATTTCAGTGATTTTAAACGGTCCCATAAACTTCCATCAAGATCGGATTAGCCGTTTGCCAAAAAATATCAAGAAAATATCTCATTAAAAATCGAAAAAAATCGTATAAGTACGATACTCATAAGAAATATTTGATCGATTGTACCAAAAAACGTGGCAAGTCAAAGTTCAGAGATTTCGAACGTCCCCTCCAATTTTCATCAAGATCGCTTATGCCGTTTGCCCGGTAGAGAGCGAACAAACAGACAAAAAAACTAACACAAAACAAAACACCCGAGCTATTTTTCTTGGGGTTACGTAAGTAAAAAAAACAAAAAAAAAACAAAAAAAAAACAAAGTGAAATTGAAGTCTTCGCTTCGCTCATCCAATAAACCTAAAAAAACTCATATTAAATACTTTATTCTATGGATTCTATCTAACTTTTTCAACTTTTTCTTTCAAAATGCAATACATCAGCATTACCTTAATGTCCGTGTAAAATATTAACGTTGTAGCCCCACCCGTTTGGTCAGAATCAGCCCAAATGTCACGAAAAAATCGCACTAAAAATCGAAAAAAAATAAAATCGTAAAAGTACGATATTCATGAGAAATATTTCTTCGATTGTACCCAAAAACTTGGAAGGTCTAAGTTCAGAGATTTCGAAGGTCCCCTCCAATTTTCATCAAGATCGCATATGCCGTTTGCCCGGTAGAGTGCGAACAAACAGAGAAAAAAAAAAAAAACATTTGAGCTAAATTTTTTGAGGTGTCAGTGAAATTGAAGTCTTCGCTTCGCTCATCCAAATACTGCAAGATGAGTAATGCTAATAATTGGTGTCATATTTTTTAGTGTTGTCATAACATATTGTGTTTGCAAGTTTAATATAGGATGTCTCTTGCGGACATGACCGTGTATTGTATTGCGTTTATGGTTCTTCATATAAGGGATGTTTAATAATACTAGCACTAGGTAGTAGGGTTATTGGTGTCATGATAAGTGTTACATAACATGTTGTGTTGACATGTTTACTATGGAGTGTCCCATATGGGCATGAGTAACAACAATGGGGTCAGGAAGCTGGGCGAGTGCATGGGGTCATGGCGGGGCACAGGGGATTCCAAGTAAAGACTATCTTAAATGGTGTTGATTGTGCAATTTGGCAAATAAAATAATGAAAATAGAATTAGTAATAATAATGTTATTAATGGTGATTGGTAATTATTTGGAGGGAGGAGATAGATTGGATTTATAGCTGGTAGTTTTGGGTGAAGGGCAGTTTTGGTCTTGGGACAAGCAAGGAGGTGCAATGTAGTGGAAGCGAGTCTATTATTGGATGAGCGAAGCGAAGACTTCAATTTCACTGACCCCCAAAAAATTTAGCTCGGGTGTCTTTTTTGTTCGTTTGTTTTGTTTTTTGTATTTTTGTCTGTTTGTTCGCTCTCTACCGGGCAAACGGCATATGCGATCTTGATACAAATTTGGGGGGACCTTCGAAATCTCTGAACTTAGACTTGCCACGTTTTTTTGGTACAATCGAAGAAATATTTCTCATGAATATGGTACATTTACGATTTTTTCGATATTTTCGTGACATTTGGGCCGATTCTGACCAAACGGGTGGGGCTACAACGTTCATATTTCACCTGGACATTAAGGTAATGGTGATGTATTGCTTTTTGAAAGAAAAAATTGAAAAAGCTAGCCAGAATTCATTGAATAAAGTTTTAATATGAGTTTTTTTAGATTTATAATAACAATTAACAAGTAACAATAGAAACTTGACAACAATCACCTACAATGCATTCAAAAAGCACTTGCAAAGGAAAAGTGGTCCTACGCAAACTAAAAACATACAAAAAAAAACTCATCCATTAACGCGGCGGGACGTAAGCGTTTTCCTAGTTATTATTATTATAACCAGGAAAACCCTAAAGTCCCGTCGCGTTGTTGAGCGAGCACCGGTACGTGCAACACGACCCGAGTACGACATTCCCATAATGTTACATACCAATAAATCAATAAGGTCTTGACCGTTTTCGCTGAAAATTTGTAAAATGGGAGAGAATGTTGTACTTATTGACCCTGCAAAATTTCATAACGATCGGAACGTTATTATTTTTTATTTTTTATTTTATTTTTTATAACCAATAAAATTATCGGATTTTGTTCAAAAACTAAATAGCAACCCGCATAGGTGGTATGTACATGTACGCAAAATTTCAGGTCGATCAGAGAAACGGTGCGACCTGTACCGAAGCAGTAACAGAAAAAAACAAACAAAAAAACAGACATTCGACCAT
Organism: Sweltsa coloradensis; assembly: GCA_024449915.1. Lineage (NCBI taxonomy): Eukaryota > Metazoa > Arthropoda > Insecta > Plecoptera > Chloroperlidae > Sweltsa > Sweltsa coloradensis. Next base: position 20,366 of record JAMZAV010004663.1, on the reverse strand, counting down.
AAAGAGTCAAGTGGAGACGCTTCGCTACGCTTGCTCAACTAGGCCGCTTCGCAAACGTATTTTTTAGTCCCCTCCAAGTGGCTGCATAGCTCAGTTGGTAAGAGCATGGCCCGGAAAGCTAAGGTCCCCGGGTTCGATCCCAGTGTAGTCACTTTTTTAATTTCTCTCTAAAGTACTAAACATAACAGCGTCATAGTCGCCTACTATAAATCGAAGGTTAAACATAAAATATCCCAACTCTAGGGTTACAGAGATGGTTTGCATTTCTCCAGTTAATATCGTATGTAGTCTAATAGGCAGTGCAATCTGCTCTACACATTAGACAGAATAATTAAATTGGTGGCTGCATAGCTCAGTTGGTAAGAGCATGGCCCGGAAAGCTAAGGTCCCGGGTTCGATGCCCAGTGTAGTCACTTTTTTAATTTCTGTCTAAAAGTACTAACATAACAGCGTCATAGTACCAAGGTTAAACACACATATATATATCTATATTAGCACGCAGGTTTTCACGAACAGTCATAGATACATCCAAATTTGGTTTTATGGTTTTTGTTCGTGTATTTTCTCATCTCTCTAGCCGGCCTACACAAGGACCATTGTCAGCTGGTCGACGTTTCGGCTGAATCACATCAGCCATCATCAGGACGAAACCCTAACAGCTCAGAAAAAACTACTGCTGCTGCCTCGACTGCAGACGTGGGAAAACATATGATGTTTAAACTTGGCTTTATAGTAGGCGACTATGACGCTGTTATGTTAGTCTTTTTAATTTCTGTCTAAAGTACTAACATATATATATATATATGGATTGTTGTAGGTTTTCGCGGCCCGTCATAGGATAAAAACAAGGATCTTGGGTACGCGGTTTTACCCAAGATCCTTGTTTTTATCCTTTTTTTTTATCCGTTTTGATCCTTGTATTTATATATATATATATATATATGTTTAATTTTAAGTTTTCGCGGGTATATGTTAAATAATTATTGTTGAATGGGGCTTTTTTCCGCGAAGAATATCAAGGAGGTTCACACTTACCCCTCCCTGCCCGACGTTTCGGAGAAGTCACATTCTCCATCTTCAGGGGCGACGTGTCGACAGAGACTTGTTGTCTTGGGCATCTTTGCCTTGGGCCTGTCCACTCGCAGACTAAGAGACACTCGCGTCTGCGAGTGGACAGGCCCAAGGCAACAAGTCTCTGTCGACACGTCGCCCCTGAAGATGGAGAATGTGACTTCTCCGAAACGTCGGGCAGGGAGGGGTAAGTGTGAACCTCCTTTATATTCTTCGCGGAAAAAAGCCCCATTCAACAATAATTATTTAATATATATATATATATATATATATATATATATATATTGTGTGTGTGTTTTGGATATTTTCGTGGTTCGGTTTTAATGCCACGTTTATTTACATTAGGCCAACGTTTCGATGAAATTTCATTCATCTTCTTCAGGGCCAATACAACTTAATAATATATTAAAAACGAAAACTACTTTACATTGATAAATACAGAACAAAACTGGGTAAACAAAACACAACAAATATAAACAACAGAAATCACTGCACATATGGCGAATTAAAACAACTCATATATTATATAAACATAGCAACAACGCGCACTTTAAGGATAAACGTTGACCTACACATTATATGACATACACATGTTTTAAATGAAGTATATTCAAATTTTGAAATGATAATATTTCAACAACAGTGTATAATACGAAACAATGCTTAATAAGTTGATAACGTATTTAATAATAACATATCTTTAAAATAAGAAATAAATGATTAAAATGAAGTAAATAGTATTAGAAAAAAGAAAACGAAAAAGGGGATTTTAAAAAAATCGTACAAGCTGTCTGTTTCATCTCATTTCATAAAAAATTACGGCCAGGCATAAGAAAGCATTTCAAATAAAGGAATAACGGTAAAAATTTAAAATTAATCACTGTGGCAGTATTTGTGATGGAACTAAGAATGACTGAACCCCATCGCCTTAACCCCCTAAGAAATATGAAAATATGAAATGACATTATAGTCTAAAGAGAATATTTTGGAGTACCTCCTTGTTTCGCTCGAGCATCATTGAAGAGAGATCTGATAGCTGAAGCAGAAGACGGGGCGGTAATTCGCGACAGCTCAGAACTGATAAATAATTTGTTAATACCCCCCACCCCCCAAACCCCAACTCAGCCCGCAATCATGCGCTCGAATGCGACGAAAACACCTGAGCTCTCATGTTGTTTCGTCGCTCGTGTTTGGATTGGACAGGTCGGTTGCGTTGACGACCACGCCAGATACGAATATAATATTAGGTAATAGACAGCAGCTGTTGTGTGATGTATTGGGCTTAGTTTGTCACTGCCCTCGCGCGAGGCGGACGCGAAGTGACGATCACGTGATATGGTGCGACACTTGTGTAGACTTAGAGGTAGCCACGACGCTTGTGTACACTTAGAGGTAGCCACGACGCTTGTGTACACTTAGAGGTAGCCACGGCGCTTGTGTACACTTAGAGGTAGCCACGACGCTTGTGTAGACTTAGAGGTAGCCACGACACTAGAACAGTATATCAGGCGAACTTTACCACACGACCTTTCCTGTTTAGTGGGAAAACAACTGATGGGACATAAATCAACACCTCGCCTAGCAAAGGTATCGAATATTTATCATACAATCTGCAACTTGATTTCAAAATATCCAGAAAAGTGGATGATATATAACAAGTGCATCGAAACTACAAAAATAGTCAAATAGAGAAAATCATAAAAAATGCGGCCACTAAGGTAACAAAAAGCATTTGTGTACAAAGTTTTTGAGAACTTAAAATAAGCCTCAAAATGTCCTTTGGAAAGCAAAAGTGTTTACAAAGAGTAAAAGTTTATGTCATTTAGTTTGAATATACAAGGCCAGATCCAAAAAGAAGCAACAGTCCGCTAATAAGTGAGCAGTGTTTGCACAGTAGATTCATACGATTTTACGTGACATTAATATGGCTCGGTGACAAGGATGGACCTCTGTAGACCCCTAACGTGTCAACGACATGGTTCGGTGACAAGGGTGGACCTCCGTAGAATTCTAACGTGTCATTGACGTAGCTCGGCGAAGAAAGAAGATGGGTCGTTTCCTCCGGCACGTCCTGGGCTTGAGACGCGACAGGCCACGCCCACAGACGACGCACGATGTCGAGGTCGTGGTCTGTGCTGGAGGGTCCCGGACACGACCCGTCAGGTGAGGTGGTTGTTGTTGTTGTTGTTCGTCAGTCATGTCACTTATTTCCAACTTATTCATGAAACTGTACAACTTTTCTGTTATCATGCAAACATAACATTTGTCTGGAATTTGACATTAATTTTTACTTTATTTGGATTTAGTTTAATAGTTGGCTTTGCTCAAAAAATAAAAGTGCAAATCTTGATAAGAAGGTGCCGCCTTGCACAGTTATTGTTCAGAGCATAAAGAATGATATGAGTAGACACGCAGGAATTCTATGCCGGACGCTGTTTTCCAAGATGGCGGCATAAATCGTAAAATGTTTTTAAGTTGGCAACTTGCTGTCCGATTTAAAATAAAAATGGTTTAAACTAAAGTTCTGAAGAGTAATCCATTTTCATTTACAGCAGTTTTGTCATATAACCCAACGGTTTGCCCACAAATAATTTAAAGTTTAACTTGGTCTTTTTTGCCTTATTTTATTGTGTATTGTGTAAATGACGGTAAAAAACGTCTGAGGCTGATTGTCTATGGCCATCCCCGAACACCTCATATTGCGAACTATAACATGTTTCCCTCGTTGTAAACTTATGTTTGTCCATCCAATCAAATTGTCATAATGTCGGATGTTGGTGTCTGCAGAGGCTCGGCTTGTAGGCCATGTCAGTGGCGAAATAAAGAACAGCGATGTCTCCTTAATTACATTTGTCATGTTTGGCTCCAGCTTTTTCTTACTAATTACAAATCATTGTCCATATTGTATCAACGAGAACAGACTGTTGCCTCCCAAGAGATGGTGCCAACTGCCAACACTCAATATCCTTGGCTCAGAAGTCAGCTAGTCTTCCGAAGACTTGCGGGCGAGAATCAGACGGAGAGAAGCAGTGATCAAGCATTGTGGCATTATGGGTTTGAATTTTTGTGTGAGATTCGATGTTACAAGCTAATTTTACTATTAGTTTCTGTTGTACGTTTTTAAACAAACAATCCAACCGCCAACCGTTGGCGTTTTCAACTTGTCTGCGGGTTTTTAGTTCTAGTGCAACAATAAGTTATGGGCACTACCCGACCAACTGTTCGTGAGATTAAGTTGGCAGTGATGGTACAAGTTGGCCGACTCCTGTGGATAAAGTCGATCTGGTAAGCTAAGCTTCCAAGCATGTTATTATCATCGATAACATAAGCCTATAGCATTAATTAATCAATAATCATACGGTAAGTGTGCGACATGATGTCAACATTAGCACAGCACATAAATAATGTCACAACTTTGTTAGGAAAGTTTGCCTCCAACAACAGGACAAGTGGTCAGGTTACTTAATCTAAACAATTATAAATACATTTTCATCACTATTTTAAACAATACAAATCCCCTCCAAATACATAAATGTGTAAAAAACGGCAGCCAAGCTCTCCTTCAAAAGTCTTTGGCTGTGAATGTTGTGAAATAAAGAATTTGAGCCAATCTTTTCATTCTTCCTCCGAAGTTTCGCATTGAAAAGACGTAAGATCATTTCGCCTGTTGACGAGCGCCAAGCCAATCATTTTCGTAGTAAAAAAAAAAAGGAAAAATGTTAAAACTCAAAATCATAAAAAAAATTACTTAGCCATTGAATTTGGTTCATTATGAGAACTTTAAAAAGTCAATGCCCAAGTAATTATTTATGATTTTGAGTTTTAACATTTTTACTTTTTTTACCACGAAAATGGTTGGCTTGGCGCTCGTCAACAGACGAAATGATCTTACTTCTTTTCAATGCGAAACTAGGGAGGAAGAATGAAAAGATTGGCTCAAATTCAATATTTCACAACATTCAAAGCCAAAGACTTTTGAAGGAGAGCTTGGCTGCCGTTTTTTACAAATTTTTGTAGTCGATATCACATCTTTTTGCTGTTTGTTTCATATCAAGGCGTGAAATACTTGTAAATGAAAATTTGACGAAAGAGGGAAATTTCAAAATATGATATCCCATCTAAATTGCTTGGATGTACGGCTTAGACGGAGTTTGATTCACTTTTAAATTTTTGTAACAATTAAATTGGTGGCTTCATAGCTTAGTTGGTGAGAGGGCATTTTCTAATAAGCTCTCGAATAGATAAATTCCTTGTCCTAATTTAGGCCATTCTTTTGCTCAACCTTAACGTTTTGGTTTTGTCACACTTTTGACTGACCCGGGGCCCAAAGTTATCGTCAGATTTAAAAAAAAGTTATTATGTGAAGGAGCAGAAATTGTTCAATTTTTCCATGGAAGGAAAAACTCTTATTAATCCATCATTCCCCACATCACTCGCGTAGTCGGGTCGAATCAAGGATACAGCTATCCATCATTCCACACATCACTCGCGTAGTCGGGTCGAATCAAGGATACAGCTATCCATCATTCCACACATCACTGGGTTGTTGGGTTGAATCAAGGATACAGCTACCCATCATTCCACACATCACTCGCGTAGTCGGGTCGAATCAAGGATACAGCTACCATCATTCCACACATCACTCGCGTAGTCGGGTCGAATCAAGGATACAGCTATAAAAATATGCGTTCCGAAATTACGCACCCCTTCTTGGTCATCAGCATATTTTGACCAAAGCACTTGCCCTAATTAAAAAAAGAAAACATTCAGGTTTTAGAAAAGGTATAGTGGTGTACGTCAATAAAGGCCAGTACTATTTTTGGAAGTAAATCCTCTTAGGTCACGTCGGTCACGTCGTCGCAATGTTATTTCTTATACGGTTGATTTCTGCCGATGGATCTATCTCAAAAATAAGTTTGGCATTTATTTTGAGAATCAGGGAGGACCTAATATTTTGTATGTTTCTCTGTAAATTGTAAATATGTCGCGCGCACACATTGTTGTCTATCACATTCTTGTCCGTGCAAGTACTCTTGCACGTCACCTTCACAGCCATGACTCCTGTGAAAATTTACTCAAGAGTTTAATCGGAAATGGATTATCATTTACCTACTTTGGGCAGGTTTACCACAAATTTCTCTGCGTTGTTGTGACTCGTTGTATATTAATCATCTGGAGGAAGAACAAATGCTAGACTTATGAAGAACCTCCCACTTGTTTTCACTTTGACTCTTTGGAAGCAGCGCCTAAGTTCATCATTCGTTTGACAGCAGAGCTTTGCCCTGTCGTTTTGGGTTTAGTGGAAACATTCATTTGAATTGTTTGTGCTGCTGCCAACTCACACAATTTCCGCCAAACTGAACACACGTAACCCGTTTTCAACATAATTAAGCTTGACCCAGCTTTTGTACGATAAGATTCGTTTTGACTCAATGTTTCAGTTATTTTTTGACACCATACCGTCTTTTTGGATGAGCGAACCGAAGGTTTCATTTTCACTTACCCTGAGAAAAATAGCTTGGGTGTTTTGTTTGTTTGTTTGTTTGTTTGTTTGTTTGAATGTTCGCTCTCTACCGGGCAAACGGCAAATGCGATCTAAATGAAAATAGGAGGGGACCCCATGTAGAAATATTTGTTTGCCAAATGGTTGCCAAGAGGTAACCAACAGTTCACCAAGGCTTGTTTTTGATCGCCAAGTGGTTGCCAAGTGGTCGCCAAAGGTCGCCACCGAAATTTCAACTAAATATATGATAGCCAAGCGTTCACCAAGAGGCAGCCAATGATTCGCCAACTTCTGCTCTCAGCTGGGCAAGGTAGCCAAATGGTTGCCAACAGTTCGCCATTTAGTTACTAAGTGATGATCACTTTTGGCGACCTGTTGGTGAACTGTTGGTGATCTGTTGGTGATTTAACAAATGAGACGCCAAACGTCAGCCATAAGGTTGCCATGTGTTCACCAACTGATGGAAGTCACCAAGACTACGCCAAGAGGTTGCCAACTGGTCGCCAATAGATTACAAAAGATTGTCACGTGGATACCTCGTGGCATACTGATGGCGCCGTATAAACTGCATTCTTTCAGGTTATTGCCTTGTCCTTCAACGGGCTTGGGGTGGTTCTAGGATGCGCAGAGGTTGCTTGCCATTTGAAACAAGCGTGCGGTCGAGAGAAGACGTGAACGTTAGCATCGCAGTGCTCGACAGTGTATTTTACGTTTGTACAGGCGTTTTATTAGTGTTGAGAACGCGAGGAGGATAATTGCTGGTGTACAATACAAATTGCATGTCGCCAAGAGAAAAAGTGTGTGTAACTTAATATAATATTTATATAGAAAAGTTATTTTCGTGTGTAAATAGAAACATAATGCAACATCAAACATGTCAGTTTCCAGTGACGTCCTACTTAGAGCTACATGAAATCTTAGTAAATATGTTATCAACATTTAGGTGAAGACAATCATGGCTTGTCCGTTACGAAACATCAATATAATGAATGTATTGCATTTAGAACAGAGTTCTTATAATTCAATACATAATTATTAATGCTGCTATATGCCCTATACGTTCCTGCTGTGAATATCTTCATCCTGAACTTCATTGCACTTAGTAATTCAATTTGAGGTGATTTTGATGGTATATATAATAAAATTCGAAAAGCGTGGTCTTCAATCTGTTTCCTTACATTCTTCTACATTTTTATATAACATCCTACCAATGCATACTAAATACATATAATGACCGGAGGCTATAATTTGGTGAACTCTTGGCGACCATTTGGCGACCTCTTGGCAACCTTTTGGCGTCTTTTGGCGAACTCATGGCAACCTAGTCGCTTTTTTTTAGAAGTCGCCAACAGTTCGCCAAGAGGTCGTATTTTGACACAAAACGACCTGTTGGCGCACTTTTGGCTTCTTTTGGCGACTACATTGGTGAACTCGTTGGTGACCTGTTGGTTACTTTGTGGCGACCTATTGGCTAACTGCGTGGTGACTACTTGGTTAGCTTTTGGCTACCTGTTGGCGACCTTCTGATTTCTATTAGGGGACTTTCGAAATCTCTGAACTAAAGTTGTCCTCCTTTGTAAATCAGTTTTTATAACTGAGAATAGACGTTAAATAAATAAATAAAATAAAAAAATAAAAAATAAATAGACATGCCACGTTTTTTTGTACAGTCCAAGAAATATTTCTCATGAATATCGTACTTTTATGATTTTTTACGATTTTTAATGCGATATTTTCGTGATATTTGGTCGATTCTGACCAAACGGGTGGGGCTACAACGTACATATTTCACATGGACATTATAGGGTTAGAGGGTTGTATTGCCTTTTGAAAGAATAAGCAGAAAAAGTTAGCTTTAATTCATAGAAATAAAGGTTTAAACAGCATCATTCAGGTGTACATGACAAGTAGCTGTAGAAACTTGACAACAATCACAATCACAAACACACACACACAATCAACATACAATAGTACAATGCGTACTAAAAGCAGGTCTTTGGGCCTCGAGATATTTTACATACTAGACCGCTTCGCGAACGCTCGGCTAGTGTTGAGGCGTCGACCCCTTCTAGTCTTGTCTTTGTCGTCGCGACGCCCCGCACAAGGTGTAGGCCCTACACTTCTTGGGGACAGTCATTCCTTCCAGATGGGGGGTCGACCCCTCGTAGCTATCTCAGCACTGCGTGGCAGTTTTCAGAAGCTGTACTCTGTCGTGAGGGTGACGCCCGACGAAACCTGCTTGAGAGCAGCGCTCGGAATGATCGGTCGGTAATGTGCATTGTGCACTGCACTTGTGAGCAGGAAGAGGTCGTCCCACTCACAGCTGTGTCCTGGTGACTGGACTGGCCTAGACACTGCAGACACTCGTAGTTGAAGCTCCAAGGTCAACGCGTTCAGTAGTTCCTCTCCGGGCGTACGGTATCCAGCACGTGGACGTGGTCGAGCCTGGGTTAGTCTCTCAACACCTGCTGAGGTTCAACTAGCAAGGTAGGCCACTATACTTTAGGACTCAGTCAGCTGTGGCTTGAGTAGTACGTTATTAGAGTACGACTTTATGTTCAGTATTGTCATTCCGATATAATTTATGGGTTATATACGCTCCTTCCTGGGTAAAGGTCTACATAATTTTGTACAATGGCCCCCACTATAATAGCGGCGGATAAAATAATTTTAAAACAATCAACTTGGGATAAAGGTGGCGAGTGATTCGCCCATGAACTCTCAAAAGCACCTTCAAATTAAGCATTGGTAGGTCTGTCTATTATTGTTGCGTGCATGTGTTTGTGTGTTTTACGTGTCTCACATGTCTTGAGCTTTCGTATCATAATTATTATTATTGTGGGAAGCCTACCCAGGGTGCAATTCCTGCTCCTCTTCACGTGTCTAACTATGCGACGATTGTGAAGGGATGTCCGAGGACTGTTTAAGAGGACTCAATCCCTTGCATTCACATTAACGACTGAGGAAAACCTCGGAATAAGACAGGATGACCGGTCTCGACGGGATTTGAACCCTGGACCTCCCGAATCAGAGTCGAGTTATCACTGTTCTTATGGTAGCGTTGATGGATGAGCGTATGTGACCAATTACGTTGCATCCCCATAACAAAATAGTACGATTTTCATTTTATTTGTTATGAATTGTATTCAAAAACGTGTCAGTTCTAAGTTAGGAGATAAATGCAGGTGTCGGATAGAGAGCGAAACAAACAGACAAACATTATGTAAGTTAAACAGTAAACAATTGATAAAAAGCACAAATGCAGTTATAATTCAAGTCTCTTCCACTAGGCTATAACCGAAGTTCTTCTATACGTTGTTCGGTTGCATTGCCGGATCTAGCCGATCTATGCTTGGGTGGCGGCGGTGATTTCCCCCCTACGTTTTCAGTTAGTTACCAAGCGAAAACGAACTAAAAACAGTAGTAGGTTGAGGGGGGGGGGGAGTTCGGTGTTTCATAACCAGTGCAGGGTCTGATTGAAAGTTCCAGCCGTTAGAATCCCTTATTTGCGACTACGAAACAATTTGCGAATTAGCAAACACGTTAAACAATCGAAAATGGCATGAAATATTTGTAACATACTATTAGGCCTAGATTTGAAACAAATTAGTAAATGGGAATTAAACTGAAACAGAAACTGGAAATAATTGGCTATAAACAATCAAATTATTGGATGTGCGTGGCGAGCGAAGAGAAGACTTCAATTTCACTGACCCCTCAAAAAATTTAGCTGCAATGTTTTTTTTTGTATTTTTGTCTGTTTGTTCGCTCTCTACCAGGCAAACGGCATATCCGATCTTGATGAAAATTGGAGGGGACCTTCGAAATCTCTGAACTTAGACCTGTATTGTTTTTGGGTACAATCGAAGAAATATTTCTCATGAATATCGTACTTTTACGATTTTTTTCGATTTTTAGTGCGATATTTTCGTGACATTTGGGCCGATTCTGACCAAACGGGTGGGGCTACAACGTTCATATTTTACATGGACATTAAGGTAATGGTGATGTATTGCTTTTTGAAAGAAAAAGTTGAAAAAGTTAGCCAGAATCCATAGAATAAAGGTTTTAATATGAGTTTTTTGAGGTTTATAATATCAACAATTTACAATAGAAACTTTCCAACAATCACCTACAATGCATTCAAAAAGCACTTTCAAAGGAAAAGTGGTCCCACACAAACTAAAAACTTACAAAAAGCTCGTCCATCAACGCGACGGAACTTTAGTGTTTTCCTAGTGAATCTCATGGTGGTTGCGGGGGTGCCCTACCCCCGCAACCAGTAAGGTTGCTAGGTAGGTAGGGCTAAAAATAAAAAGTTACGATACAAAGCAGATAAGAAAGAATAAATATCGCATTTGGATGAGCGAAGCGAAGACTTCAATTTCACAACCCCGAAATAAGCTCGTGTTTTTTTTTGTGTATTCGCTCTGTCCCGGGTAAACGGCAGTCCGACCTCTGGGCTGTTGCATGCGAGGGCCTATCATTGCTCGAGACATAGCTCAGGGTACGGGGTGATGGCGATATTGATGTAAAGTGGAGGGAACAACCGAATAAATATTTCACATTATTATCGTAATTTTTCTTTTTTTCCTATTTTTAATGCGATATTTTAGTGATATTTGGGCCGATTCTGACCAAACGGGTGGGGCTACAATTTTCATATTTTACATGGACATTGTGGTCTTGGTGATGGTGATGGGTGATGGGGTTTGAAAGAAAAGTTGAAAAAGTTAGCCAGAATTAATAGAAATAAAGGTTTTAATATAAGCCTTTTTCATGTGTCTTATTAGCAAGTAACTATAGAAACTTGACAATAATCACCTACAATGCGCACAAGAAGCAAGCCTTTTTGCCTCGAGATAAAATGTTATATTCTGTTCTTATTGTTATAACCATAGCAATGCCAATAATTCATACTACTTAATGAAAATTATCCTAAATTAACAATAATAATTTAGCAATGAAACTTGAAAATGTAATGAGATCCTACGGATACAAAAAACTAAGTAATTATTTGCTTTATTGGTCAGAACGACAATCTACTAGCCGACTAGTGGTATCGGGTTCTCACCACACTAGCACTCAATAAGTTTACCGAATAACATGATCAGTGGCCACGTGGACAGACCTCCTAGGGACAGACCCATAGAGAGTGAGAGTAGCCCAGAATACCTAAATTAGTTAGTTAACGTTGTTTTAGGGCACTCAACACAGTAGAGTTATCAGTGCCCATTTCAAGTGTATTGGAATCTTCCAAATTTTCTTTTTCCATAATTGTGGATTACCACCATGATGCTTTTCTTCTTTCCAATGGCAGGAAAGAAGGGAAGACGAGGGGGGTTAATGGGAAGGAGTGAGGATGTTGGATAGGATGGGTTAAACTGGGTGGGAATGGAGGACTGCTCGATGCAGAGAGGGCCGGCTAGTATGGAGACGAAAAAAGTGAAAGAAGAAAATAAATATGAGTAAGGTTGTGTGAATGAAGAAAGGTGTGATAAAAAGTTGCGCCAGAGCCCTCTTTGCAACAGGCAACCCAACCGGCCAGAGCTCGCCCTTAGTTTTGGGGAATACACTACTCCCCTACTCACAGGCCAAACCACGGGAAGGTAGCGAGTTGGACTTTGAAGGCCCCAGAATATACCTAAAACAAGTTCAGGGTATACGCTGTATAGCTTCACCTGCATACGCGTGGTACAAATTAGGAAAAACAAAGTTTTTTTGACATGCCTAAAACTCGTTAAAATACTCCTATCATCACATGCTAAGAATAGATCAATTTTCCGGGGCCGCGCGACCCGGCCCAATATTGGGTAAGTATCCCTCCACCCCCAGTCCCCATTGTACAAAATAATGTTAAGTTAACCCCCGACTTGTGAGTGACAACACTGCAGCCCATCATATTTTTGTCCGGGGCCCCTGATTTTTATTTACACCATTGAAGCCTGTAGTGTTGTCATTGCCTACGTGCAACTATGAACATCACGCACTTATCAGTCGAAAATGCAAGGTAGCTGTTAGATAGAGGATTCTGTGAGCACATACCAGACGTGCAATATGTCAGTGATGTTTCAAACGTTGCTGTGTAGTCTTCACTAGCACCATGGTTCCCCGCTTAAATCTTCAGGCAAGGGTTCTGGCTTGGTTCAGTTGGTTGGCTGGGTTTCTAGGACTATCCAGGTACGTGTTCTTATATAATATGTCAGTGATGTTTCAAACGTTGCTGTGTAGTAGTCTTCTCTGATTGAAAGAACCCTTCGCATTTTCTTTCTTAAACAACCTGATAAAGTTTCAGAATGATTGGGGTGCAATTAATTAAGATGAAAAGATGTTGCAAAATAACCCTCGCATTCCGCAAAAACATCCCTAATTTTATTGTCAAATCAAGAAGGCCATCTCTAATATGTTAACTGAAAGAAAGACCTTATTTTTGTTCAGGCTACTATGAATTAGTCGTATTATATCCTCTGCAGAGCGCTTATCTCGCTCATCTGTTTGTAGAGGGTTGTAAACGTAGATTATTTCAACTACTTAGTATTGTGAATGAATTCTCAATGATGCGACCAAGCAGTGAGTAGGGTGCGAGTTTAATATAAGCATTCATTGCCTGAACAAGAATAAGTTTTTTCATTGTGTTTAACTGTTTCCTTCTTATCTACCATGGATCTGAGCTTGGGCACGAACTCATCCTAAGTGTAGTACTTACTACTTACGCCTGCATGATTCAGTCAGCTGTTATGACATACAGCCGATACCCGCACGTGATCTATTTACCGTTTGATTGATTTCTTCTCAAAGGTTAGGGTGAATAATTTAGCTCCTGCCTACCTAGTATTACCCTCGCTTGCTCTAGGCTGGGCCGTAATAATTCATTGCCTAAGTTTGTTTTCATGGATGATTTGTCGTCTTCACACTCTAGTCTTACTCTTGTTAGGTTATACTTAAACTGGGATTGTAAGGGAGTGTCCTCGGGCTATTTTATAGTACTCAATCGTAGCGTTGGGATTATTGACTGAAGAAACTCTTGTACAGAACTCTCCATAAGGATTGTCGGTGGCGGGTATTGAACTAAAGGGCTTCCTAGTCGGATTCCCGGACTATCTGAAGAAACTCTTGTACAGAACTCTCCATAAGGATTGTCGGTGGCGGGTATTGAACTAAAGGGCTTCCTAGTCGGATTCCCGGACTATCTGAAGAAACTCTTGTACAGAACTTTCCATAAGGATTGTCGGTGGCGGGTATTGAACTAAAGGGCTTCCTAGTCGGATTCCCGGACTATCTGAAGAAACTCTTGTACAGAACTCTCCATAAGGATTGTCGGTGGCGGGTATTGAACTAATGGGCTTCCTACTCGGATTCCCGGACTATCTGAAGAAAACTCTTGTACAGAACTCTCCATAAGGATTGTCGGTGGCGGGTATTGAACTAAAGGGCTTCCTAGTCGGATTCCCGGACTATCTGAAGAAACTCTTGTACAGAACTTTCCATAAGGATTGTCGGTGGTGGGTATTTATATAAGGGCTTCCTAGTCGGATTCCCGGACTATCTGAAGAAACTCTTGTACAGAACTCTCCTTAAGGATTGTCGGTGGCGGGTATTGAACTAAAGGGCTTTCTAGTCGGATTCCCGGACTATCTCGAACGTATCTGAAACATCTGTGCCAAGAAAATGACTCGCGCTGTGTTTGGGCACGAGAAGATTTTCTTCCAAATAATCAGGTTCACTATGTATTTTCGTAAAAAGTTTTTGGAGATTAGCAGAGTGCCATATTTTTGGAAAGCTTGTTACGTCAGGAATTCAAAAATACATGTTTACATTTTCTGATATTCGTATGGCCGCCATTTTTTTATAATGAAAATGACAGACCGAAATTGAATTTAGTATTTTGGCTTCCAAGTGACATATGGAAGTTCATATGAAATGCTCTATTATGTTTTAATACCATGAATATGAAAATCAACGTTTAAATTTGTAAAAATGCATCCATGGCTACCATTTTGGATTTAAACAAAATTGCTGACCCTAAAATGCAAATTTCTCCACAGCTATAATGCGGTTCCGGAATTTTTTCGATTCTTAGAATCTTAGTGTGCGAAAGAGTTTTATGTAAGTTTTTTATAAAATATTTTGTTAGTGGTGACTGGTGATGATTGTTGGCAAAACTATTGAAACCGGATGTCCTCATTTGTATCGAGAGATATACACTGTAAAGGGGCCTACAGCGTTTCAGCGTAAACCCTGATTGTCTTAGATATACGGAGGGGCATATTTATGTCTGTCCCTATTACACCACTGGGTCACTCTGGTCACAACTGTGCAGTTATTTTGTTCTAGTTCGCGGGTATCCATCCCTACACGTAAGTTTCAAGGACGTTCTTATTCAGTATTGAGATTTCGATACTGCATAATATATTATGTTGATGTTGATGGTGACCGTGATGGTGATAAATGAATACGATTGTGAGGTCGAGTTTCATTCTTTAGAAAGGAAGACAAAAATATTGAATGCAAATTGCATATATTTCTTGTAGGGCTCAGTTTCCTATCACCCCCCCCCCCCCCCCCCCCCCCCCCCCCCCCCCATCCATCAAACACAGACTCGAGGACAGCGGGACTGTTCACCCTGTATCGGCTTTTGGGAGGGTTCGGGGGGGGGGGGCTACCTGATCACCGAGCGATGCACCATATGATGTAAAGCTTGTATATATTATAAATACAATGGCTTATTTTGAGAGTGGCCAGGAAGCCGGACGTCCTGCAGGTTGCCAATCAATTGGGATGTCCAAGTACGTTGTAGTTGTCGGCTCCTATCCATTGTGCGCTGATAGTGACAAGTGCGCGTAGTGAGAGATCAGGGCTTCAGAGGAGCCAAGAGGTAAGTTGAGACCTCAGTCAGGCAAATTGCTGTTCGCTCGGCCGACTGACACCACAGGACCGTGTTTGAACTTTTGAACACATATCACGAATGTGGAAATATAGGGGTCTGCAGTAACACATTTCCATATTTTGTTTTAAATAATTTATAAAAAATAAAATAGTTTTCACGAATTATGATTTTGTTATAGGGCCTAAACTCCAAATTGACTATATTCGTGATTTGTTTCTGGCTGATTAAGATAAAATTAAAAAAAATCTATGACCGCAGGGCCGTCCATGTATGCTTTATTGACAACTTTGCAAAGTTTCATATAAATAAATAAATAAATAAATCCGTATTTAAACAATACCCACTCAGTCACACAACTGATTTTCAGTGGGGGACAGTAAACCAAAGTGACCAAGTCAACCCTGCAGACCCCGACGCAATCGACGAGTGAACGATAAGAAACCAACATAAGATCGACATTTTTAATAGGAAATATAGCAATCAGTGGTATGGGCAGTGCGAACACCCGCGGATCAACGCCAGAATCAATAAAGCCGATTATGAACAACTTTAAATTTATTATGTGCCTCGTTGCTAGGCCGGCTCCAAAGTCACCGTTTACAAATTCCTAGGACGAGAACTGATGGACTAAAGTCCAAATCGGAAGTTAAAAAACTTCTGACTTTAGCGGGAATTGAACCCTGGACCATCTACATTGGAAGCAGGTATAGCTAACCACAAAGACCAACGAGCCACACAGGTATATGTCGGATGCTTCTTGGCCGAGCGAATAGCTATTTGCTAACTGACAAGGTGAATGTCAGCGTTATTAGTGGTTTGCGGGTAATTGAGAAAGGAACGTCTGCCGATGACAATTGCCGGAGACGTGATTTGAACGCATGACCTCCCGAATTCAATTGAATTGACTCACACGTTATGAGCGAGGCCGTGGCGTAACATTTTTTTAACGTTTTTCAGGGGGACGAAAATTTTTGTAGCTGAAAGAAAACTTTGGTCGTATTCTGATCTTTATTTGAGTCATTTCAATGTGCAAAGAGAATTTTTCCTCCAATGCATTTTTGAACAAATACCAACAATGGAAAACTAAAATTGTGGGTAAATTCAAAATCTGATTTCGCAGATCTGAGTTTTGAAAGTGCTTAAAGCTTTCATGAACACCATACAAAAGTCAGTTTGTGTTTAAATCGATTTCTGACGGATTTACCGGGCATTGTTTTATGCTGGGCGTGGAAATGAGGACATCAGCTGGAACTCCAATTAGCAACATATAAACCATGCTTTGTGACGTAACTGTTGCCTATACCAAATATATTGAAGACACTGTTTTCAGAGAGTGGAATGGTAAATATTTTTGCCATTGCGGCGTTTTGTCTATCTCCAACCATTTTGAAGATATTCGATAACAAACACGTTTTGGCCGCCATTTTCCAATATGGCGGCCGAACCTCCAGTTCGACCATAGGGGAGTTTTAGTATCTTGTTTAGGAAGGTTTACCCTTCCCCGTGACTAGGGGATGTGCTATTTTGAAATGTGTATCTTTAATATCTTGCGTTGTATTATTTTTTCCCCGGTACAAATAAGTTACTCTCAGCGTACCGGAAAAAGGTAAAGAAGTGTAAGCAAGATATTAAAGAAACCCATTTTAAAATATCACATGTCCTAGTCATGGGTAAGTGTAAACTAAAGTTAAAACATCAGCCATCCAACTCGTATACTTTTTGAAAAAACGACCCATAAAAATGGTTTAAAAAAGCCGCAAAATTAAAAGTATGCTTGGTCGGTTAAAATGTTAAAAATAGTTTAGGTCTTCTCCAAAACAACTGTGAATGCGACGTAGGTCCACACAGGGTTGGATCTACCATGACTCTAGGGGGGGGGGGGGGGGGGGCTGTTTTCATGGATGTAATTATTGGGTGGCTTTTTCGACTGTCAATAGTTATTAGTAGTTAAGTAAGGAATTTACATCAATGGAGAAGTGTGGGGGAGAGAGGTTAGTCTTGCAAAACTCTAAACTATTCGGGGGTAAGGCTCGAGGTGGCAAGGCCCCTTACCGTCGAATGCAATTGTTCCAAATTTGTAGCTTCATTAAGCTTAAAACATGTTTTAAAATCTAAAATTACATAAAAGGTTATATTGGTAGTTGACAGTGATATTGTGCAGTGATTCTCGGTCAAAACTGAGATGGGAAAGCCTCCTATCGCCAAAGGCGAATTTTGTAAATTTGTAACTGTGAAAGGCCTAAAAATACGTTTAATAATCTGAAATTAGATAAGTCCTCATAGTGATTGTCTATGAAATTAAAATCGGAACCGCACAGGGTCATAGCGAGAGGGGGGTGGGGAGGGGGGGGGGGCAGGGTCCACTATGCATCTAGCCAAGAAACGTGCATTCAAATCCTGCACAAGGCGAGGATATTTCCTAATTGAATGAGAGATGCTTTGTACGGTGGTAAATGAAGGATGAATATCAATGTCAATATCATATTAGTAGTAGTATTAGTATTAGTAGTTTTAGGGCGCTTTACCAGCTAAGATTATTTGCGCCTCCAAGATAAAACAATTTCTATAAGTGTGAGTTACCACCATGTATATTTCATTCCAAGGGGAGGAACGTTAGGGGAGACGCGGGGGCCGGGGGGTGGACAGGCATGTGCTGGTCATAACCAGCCACAAGCGTATGGTGAGGGCAGGGGTTCCCCTACGTAGTGGTCTTCTTCGTCTGTGTCATCATCCGTCCGTGTTGTCATTGTCGTCGCCGTCGGGGAGGTAGTCAATGGGAAGGGGCAAATTCCCCGACGACGACCCAGAGCTCGCCATTAGTTTCTGGGAGTGAAACTCCCCTACTCACGGGCCAAACCACGAGAAGGTTGCGAGTTGGACTTTGATGTCCCGTCAATATCAGTATCAATCAATGTGTGTGATGCATGTGGGAATCGCTCCTCCGTCGTCTCGCTCAGTAGGAACCTGCGCTGCGCCCCAGCCGAGTGAACACAACGTTCTTGAAGCAGAGAAAGTGAGCCTAATACTTATCACACTCTGCAAGTAATTAGGGATGGCCAAGTATGCGACACTCACACTCCGCCCATCTGGTAGTGCGTGTGCCGCGTCGTATAAAAACAACGCGCACTATCTTTCATTGAGAGCAGTTTAATTCGTTATTTGGCATTGCCCTAGCTCGAGCCTAGGGTAACGGGCGGGAAAACATTTAGTAAATTCGACACATAAACCAATAGATTTCAATGCTGGATAAGATTCACTTTATCTGTTTATTGAGTGGCTTCGCTCCCTCTCGTAGGCCTATTGTGTTTATTGCACAGAAAGCGGAAAGCGTCAGACACGGCTACTCGTCCAGCGGCGCTGTAGCCGGCGGATGTTTTGGCGGCAAGACTTTAGTTTAAATTACCGACGAAAGTACGCTAACTTCTAGTAAAATGTCTCCATTAGCAATGTTTAAAATGAAAACTTTCCTGGGGCTATGCGCCCTAGACCCGCAAGGGGCCTCACCTCATCATACCAAGAAACATACTTTTCCCGAAACATCCATGGTCAGTTATAGAACTTTGTTGTTGCCCACTCTACCAAAATGCACTTCCGGCGACTCGTCTAAGAATCCAGATTATCCTCGGTGCATGGCGTGACCTGAGAAGCTGGCTCGACTGACTTCATGCGCCTCTGGCGTCCAGATCCGGATTGATTGCGTTGCGTTCTAACTGCGAAACGCTAGATTCGAATATCGTCCAAGTCTTTAGTAGCGAGCGTCCTAGGCTGACCTATCACTGTGATGTGGTTGTTGTACTGTCATTCGCCATAATCGGCCGCTGGAGTTGTCCATACATCATGTCTATACATCGAAGACTGAGAGCCTTGATTAGAGTTACAGTATCTGGTTTACTGATGTATATACGAGTGTAGGGAATGCAAACAAAATGCTCGGGATTTGAGGGTGTAAAGCTTATTCTGGATTCAACTAAATGAAACAGATTTTCTTATTCTTGATTCTTGATTGTTAAGATAATCTCAATATAAACAAGAAAGTTTACTCAAATTTAAGCCGCCATTTTGTTTTTGTTCAATTTTATTCAAATTTCGAAAATATTGTTTTTTACTTCGCAAATAAATTGTTGTACAATGTTAGTTATTTATATCATATCACAGTGTGTTGAAAATACGATAAAAATTAATTTCAGTGATCAAAACAATATTTAATACAAATTTTAATCGATTTCATTTTAATCAAAATTTTAATCCGTCAGCTTTAACAATCAATATTTAATAATACCATTGTATATTGAAAATTAATCTGACATAAAGATTGCTCGGATAACTTGATTATTATTGTATCAAAATATGTAATTAATAAATAATACATTTTGGATTTAAATGGTTCTTTAAATAAACTACTTTGCCTACCTTAATGCATTTGGACAACTTCTTACAGAAAGTAAAACCGTACATTGTTCAATGAAATTCAAACCATGATTGTATTTATGCCTCATGGCCCTTTTTCTAACTTTCTATGGAGTTGAGCATCTTTTTTTTTTAGATTTATTGTACAATTTCAAAAATAATAATAAAAATAAAAATAATGATAATACAAGAAATACACTGCATTTCCGTGTGAAACCAAAATTTTCTCTTTTTTACCCGTTTTTACGAATTTGGGTTTCCACTTTTCAATCTTATCTAAAAATGTACTATTTGTCCCATTTACATCGAAAAAATACATATTAATTTTGTAATCCAAACTTTTCTTCGAAAATAGGTAGGTAGTCAAGTTTAAAGAAAAGTATCATTCATTCTAAATATAATCAAAGTTTTAACGCGATGAAGGGTCAGAATTTTATATTTTATAAGATGTAGCTGAAATTGATTGAATGTCTTCGCTTCTGTAAATAGTTTTTTATT
>JAMZAV010004662.1:0-46776 GCA_024449915.1 Sweltsa coloradensis | reverse complement strand
CCAATATTATAAGCAGTGGCATTTCCTGGTTTCAAAACTAGGTGGGGTAAGCACATTCCTCAATGAGAAACATCCCCCGCTCGGACGCTCTGGGCAGCGGCCGCCAGAGGCAAATCCGTGAAGCGCAAAACAAATAGACTAAGGAACTGAAATGGCTGTTTTTGACATTAGGAGAGTGTTTTTCTCAATAATCGATGGTTTTGGAAATGCTTCACTTACAAGTAACAATTTTGCAATGACAAATTAATCTTTAATTCACCTTTAAAAGATTATTTACAGTGTGTTAAGGCCACTTACACATTAACATACATTGCACAAACACTAATTTCCAAGAGGGTTATGAATTATGATACATGTCAGCTTATTATGTCAATACACGCGAAGCAAGCATTGGGTTTGGCTCGCCATCATTGTTTTAAGTTTTAACACAGGGTAGGGCTCTAGGTACCATACCGCACGCAGAAAAATGGCTACACCCATTGTGGGCAGAGCTACGTTTGGACACGCTGCAGACCTATGGTAAGTAAGACTAGCCTTGTGTGAACTTATCAACACTCCAAGATAACGCAGTGAGGGTGGATGCGGCAGGTGCTGCTGGCAAACGACAAATTAACTAACTTCTGCCATCAAAATTCGAAAGAAAGCACAAATAATTGGAAGTTTGAATTTGTTTCCAATTATTTATTTTACTTTTTGATTATTTTGTGTGATGCTAGAAATTTTTCAGCCCTAATTGCCCCTACACAGGAAACACCATTGATTTTCTGTGTTTTTTCTGTGATTATTTGGAAACATACATTTTAGTTTTATTATTTCAATTTGTTAGTTTTAGGACTTTCTACTCTTGGAACTTCAAAACACATTTTTTTCCATACATTTTACTTGCTTTCATCAATATTCATCATTCATCAATAAACTTAAACTGATTATGAATATAATATTTTGTACCAGTTGCTGATATTTGTAATACTTTATCTTGGGGATATTTAACTTAAACCTCTATTCTGCGCCAGTACAGAACATGAAACAAAATTTTAATAGATTACGTATTCCTATGAGTAGATTGTTGGGAGGAGCAGTAGTACAAATTTAACAATATAATAGCTCTCAACAATCACAAGTAAAGGTTTGTCTTAGGCCCCAATAGCTCGGTTGGCATAGAGCATTGGTACGTAAATGGGAGTCGGGGAAAATTTTTAAGATCATTGCTACCATTCAGTAATAATGTCTTCAAAGTGGGATTATGCTTAAAACCTCCTATTACTACTAAGGATAATAAAAGACAAAAATTACAACAAAATAATTATACATTTTATTAGCTAAGCATGCATCAACATACAAATTACAAATCAAGAAAATTCATGAAGTCATAGGCAGGCTAAGTAGTCTGTTAACATTTTTCAATGAACAGTAAGGTACCGGTATATGTAACTACTATGTACTACATTACTGTAATATGAAAATAAAATGTTCCAATCAGGCAATGTAAATCAGGTCTAGGGTAATATGATGAGACGACCAGCGACCAGCTCTGTTAAAGGAATGTTGAGGAGGAGGAATATAAGCTAACTATGGAAATGGTTGAAAAGGAATTGAAAGTTAATTTGCTAAATGTGCATTGTGTAATTTTTATTATGTAGTTCAAATTAAAATTAACCCCCCACCCCATTCCTTGATACGCAACATGGGTGTCGAGTTTCTGCTTCGAAGTGTTTGCAGTCTGAAGACGCCTGTGGCTAGGTCCACCCAGCATAGGTCTACCTTATTGTGTAGGTACATCCCATTTTCCCTTAGGTTAGATTCATCGTCATTCACTTATCACCCCTCATAGTCACTGTCACAGTAGGCCTGCTGCCTATGCATTAATATAAGACGTTTTAGGCCCAAATTCATTCATTCAAAAACTGATTCTTGTAATTTGGAATTATTTTTCCCGATAATGTAGAATTATTAATATAAAATTTAAAACTCCCTTTGAACCTAGTCTTCACTTTGCAGGTACTCATCACTATATTTCTCCGAAGGCACATTTTGGTCAATTGAACAGAGCAAAAAACTAAAGCGAAATAAGTACATAAATTTTGAACCAGTATAAAACCAACCATAAGGTCTCTACCTACTTTCATTTCAGTTTAACCATCACAAAACAAATAATTATTAAGGTTTAAGAAAATGCCTACATTTTCCACCTCCAGAGGTGAGGTTTTGCAATAAATAACCCTTCATTAAACCGTCCTTACTCATAAGCTTGGGGGCCTCCACTCTCCCAAACACCCTCCCCCGTATTAAATCCTGGGTGTTCCACTTGAGAGTAACAGTAGTCCAACAATTTGGATACGCATATGACGTAACCAAGAATTAATGTGGCATTATAACCTTGAGTAAATCTGGAGCGATAAATATAACCTTTCATGCAATTTAGGTAGGCAGAGGTCTAGGGCCTACATAATATTACATTGAATATAATGAGGTTCCTAAATGGGCTAAGCCACAGGAATTCAGTATGCAGGCCTGTAATTTTGGGTAACACCACTAAAACATGAGCTTACTCTAAATCAAATGCATGACAGTATACGTTTAATACGTATAGAAATTGTACATTACTACACCGTACACACTATACAATACTATCTAGTGCTATATGGACAGCTAAACTAGGCTATTGATTGATGAATTCACCTAGATTCCTAGATTAATAATAATATTGTCCCTTCATAAAAATATGGTACACTTTTCTGGGGTGCATCGCCTCAGGCAAAAAGAGTCTTCATTCTCTAGAAAAGAACAATCAGGATAATAGCGGGAGCTTCTAGAAAGCGATTTTGTCAGGAAATCTTTCATCAATTAGAAATCCCAACACTAGCATGTGTCCTGATTCAGTCAGCATCTCATTTTGTTTGCCTTAATGCCCACATCTTCCAGCAAAACACAACTGTTTATGGTCACTTTACACGTTCCAGCAATTTAGTTCACATTTCCTCTCATAATCTTTACCTTTTCTCTAAAGGGCCATACTACTTAGCATCAATTATTTATAATAACCTTCCGAATAAAATTTGCTTATGCCCATCTGACAATTCTTTCAAATCTAATCTAAAATCCTTCCTGCTTAAAAACGGCTATTACTCACTTCATGAGTTCCTAACTGGCGGCTCTCCCAAATAAATTACCTTGTTGATTGTCATTAATATCAATGTTTACAATGTATTAATTATTACTGTGTGCATCATTTGTAAATGTAATTGCAGTTTTGTATGTTTCATAATTGTATTCCTACATTAATTTTATGTACCGTACTATCTATAATTGTTAACAACTAGGAAAACGCTTAAGTCCCGCCGCGTTGTTGGATGAGCGTAATTGGTGCATTGAGCTGCCATGTGTTACGCGGATTTTCTGTTGTTCTGTGAAAAAATCAATACTTAGTCGAAGATTTTGTTAAATTAAATTAAATTAAATAAAAAATTAACTTATTTTTTTTAATTCACCGTAAATTTAAAAAAATTAAAAAATCGTAAAATTGCAATTTTCATAAAAAATAATTATTCGATTGCGCTCAAATTTAACACGAGTATATTAATTCATTAAATTAAGGTTCTGTGAAAAAATCATGACAATAAGATAAAGCATGTAGGTGTTATAAGTCAAAGAATTGTTTTAAAAAAGAAAAAAACCCGTAAAATTTTGATTTTCATGAGAAATAATTTTTCGATTACGCTCAAATTTCACACGAATATCTTTATTCATAAAATTAAGGTTCTGTGAAAAAATCATTACAATCGGATAAAGCATGTAGGTGTTATAAGTCGAATTTTTTTTTTTAAATCGAAAAAAATCGTAAAATTGCGTTTTTTATAAGAAAAAATTTCCCGATTGCGCTCAAAAACGTGGCAGTTCTAAGTTCAGAGATTTCGAAGGCCTCCATAAAATTTCATCGCAATCGGAGTATCGGTTTAGCCGGAATCGTGTTAACAGACACACAAAAATACAAAAAAAAAGAAAAGAAAGAAAAAAAAAACATTCCGGATTTTTTTCTCCAGTGTAGTGAAATGGAATCTTCGCTTCGCTCGCTACGCTCATCCAATAATCTTATTACCACATTATTCATTTCACTCCACCTATCTCTCTCTCTCTCTCTCTCTCTCTCTCTCTCTCTCTCCTAGAGAATAGGCGGAAGTGTTATACTTTTACTCTGTATCAGTCAAATGAATAAAAATTACTTACTTACTTACTTACTATAGCGGATAGCCTAGGCCATTTATTGAATGGTATTCAATTCATTCACCTTACTTTTTACATATATTATTATGATAATCCTTTATATAAAACCAGTTTGCCATAGGCCTATGGTATTCCATCAGATTACGGGTTCCTTAAATGACACTCACTTTAGGCCTATGTCTGCTTAATTGGAAATGTTATAATTTGTCTCTGCCTATTGCCAGACATACATCGGAACTATAGTTTGTTCAATCGTCAATCATGTACTTAATATATATTTTTTTACATTCCTCACATAACTCATACATAAATAAGATATATTATATTATATATAATATTAGGCCTATGTTGACAAATACTTTTGTGGCCGGACATTATGGTTACTTTACTTATTTTAAATAAATAAATAATTTAAACAAATACATTCGTATTTAGAGTCTACCCACTCAGTTACACAACTGATATTCAGTGGCGGACAGTAAACCAAAGTGACCAAGCCAACCATGTAGGCCCCGACGCAATCAACGAGTGAGCGATAACCAACCAAAGATGATATTTATTTTTAATAGAAAATATAGCAATCAGTGGTATGGACAGTGCGAACACCCGCGGATCAAGGCCAGAATCAACAAGGCCGATTCAGAACAACTTTGAATTTGTTATGTGCCTCGTTGCTAGGACGGCTCCAAAGTCACCATTCACAAATTCTTAAGACAAGAACTGATGGACTTAAGTCCAAATCAGAAGTTAAAATACTTTACGGGAATCGAACCCTGGACCTTCTGTATTGGAAGCAGAGATGCTAACCATAAGACCAACGAGCCACACAAATAAATTATAAATAAATAGTTACAGACCTACGGTTTACGATGTTAATCTCTTGAAAAGGAACTCCAGTGAAGTTCTGAAACGTTGAGTGTTCAGTAAACTGGCATAAACCATATGGTATAAGTATAACACTATAACTATTTCTTTTAAAATAAGTAAAGAACCATATAGTAGTATAAATGTAAATAGATAAAGATAAAGATTGATTTATATATAAATAATATTAATTAAATTGAGATCTGTATTTATAATACAATGTATTTCTGTTGTTATTTAAGCCAAAGCAAAAGTAGACAATGCACCCATTCGGAAAGTTAGAGAACCCAAGTTCTCAGTTACCTAATTTGTTCCGAGTGTCACCTTCCTCAATTCATCTAGAATCTAGTATTTAATCCAAATCATCCATCTAGTACTAGAACTTAACTCTATAAACTATAAAGGCTGACCAATGCCTTCTAGCAACACAGTTCACTTTGACCTCAGCCTAGTATAGCAGCCTGAGTTACGCTAATGAATGTACAGAAAAGTCATAGCATTTCAATAAGTGGTCTAATAATTCTTTTATTAGGCAGAGAATCGGAATCAATTTTTTTCTTCTACACATCATTTATCAGCAAGTATTGCATTTCAAGGAGTAACAGTATCTAGGCTACTTGAGCCTAGTGTGAATCTTGCTTTGTCTAATCATACAACATTAACTGTTAGAATTTATAACTTGGAGTTAAATTGATAAAATTCGTGTCTTGTTGAAAGAGGTCTACCTACTGCGATTCACAGCAACGTTTAAATACCTACATAAATAGGCCTACTCAATATAAAATACTGTATACCTTATTTTTTAAATGAATTGAAGGACTTGGTATCCTCCTTCTGATATGTAACTACGTAATCAGTAGCGTCTGAAAACTTTAGCCTTAGAGCAAACAAGTGTTATGACCTCTTCAGCATAGTGTTTCCCTGAGGCCACCTCTTATGCAGAGCTTGCACAATGATGTCATCAGGAGATAAAGTATTGAATTTAAACGGAACAAGATGGCCAATTTCCCTCGCAGGCGGAACAAAAGTCTTCCCATGGCGAACGGGCCATTTGTGGCAGAGCGTCCGTCCAGTGTCAGACACCATCTTGGAGGAAGGCAGTGGGAATGTCCCGGTTGCTATTCTACTTGCATATGTCTCTCTGTAGAACTCGAGGAGGGTCTTGTTAGCGACGACAGGTGGCCGTTCCACAGCACAGGCATCGAGGTCCATGATACACTGGTCGGAGTTCGGTTCAACGTCCTTGACAAGAAGTCGTCCGCGGCTGGCAGCAGGCTTCAGAGCGATAGTTAAATCTATCATTGGCTCTTCGGTATCACTCGTCTCGTTTGCCTTCGAGCTGTCGTACTTCTTGTCGTTCAATTTCAAAGCCACATTTAAGTCCACATAATCACTATTTGTACTCCCTGCCACTTGTTTTGCCGAAGAAGCAGTCTTACGTTCAAACCCAAGTGGCGGAACTACAAACATCTTCGTTGGTCCGCTACACATTTTGCCAGCTTTTACCTTTGTACTTAAGTGACTCTGAACAAGATCAGTAAGACTTCTCATATCGTCACCAGAGTCTGTCGCATTAGACTGGGACTGTAGGTGATGGTTTGCCAAGTCTGCCAACGATGAGAAGTCACTGGAACCTTGCTGCGTAGCAGATTTACGATGACGAGCAGCCAATGAGCCAAGTGATGCAAAAGGACTTTCGTCTTCGTCACTAGAGCTCGTCTGAGAGTCTACACGCGTTTTGAATTGAGGTTTTTTTGCTTGACTTTCTGATAAATTAATAGCAGTTTGAGCAAATTGTGTTTTGGTGATGGAAAAGGGTAAGGTTGGGGATGGGGATATCAATTCAAGCAATGGTGCATCTTGGTCAGAAACATTCGGCTGAATAACTAAATGAGCAATACCGTGCCTTAAAGAAGGCATATTACAATCACCACGACTGTTAGAGATTGAACAAGAGTCAATAATCTTTGAATTCTCATCTTACCTTCCCCATTGCCAGCCAAATAGAAGAATAGACAAGACACCAACAAGCAGGAGCAAATGGAACATGAAAAAGAGAGTGCCTTATGTTAAACACATACATTCTGTGAAGCCCATTTTAGCCAGTCAACCATAATTATATCAATTGTAAAAACATTGGGAGAAACGTAAATTAAGTAGCCATACCTTAGCAGTAGATAAATATATATTACAGCAGGCCTACTACGTAAAGATAGGTAGTGTAACTTTATGATGGATATTATTTACTACAATTCAGAAATTCAAAAAGTCTGCCCCAACCGGGATTTGAACCACGGGTCTCCCACATTCCAGTTGAGCCTCTTAAAGGCCCTGTAAACTCTTAGGACAACATCTTTTTAACTGATTGATTGATCAGTATTATGAACATCACAAAAAACTGTAGCGAAATCGGCCCACTGGTACTCAAGATACTCGCGCGCTCCGTAAGCGTCACGTGACCAAGCGGGCACGTCATCTAAGGGGTAGCCACCCCGCCCGAGCGCGCCCGCATACCGAGGTGGCAGGTAGTAAACACGAACTATGCTACGGTCACCGTCAGTTTTAAAAGAGTGTTTGGATTTCCGTTTTTGTGCTAAAATTAGTTACGTTTGTATACTGCAATATAATAAAATTATATATATAAATATTATATAATGTATTTCTTTATATCTTTTTCATTTAAACAAACAGTAAAATATTGCTTTGCTTTACTTTTTATTACTTTAATTCCAATTATCAAAATGTAGAGTTAACACATGCCATAATTTATTCAGAAAGGCAGTTATATTCTCGGAAAATAGGTCAAGTTAACACAAATCATAAAAAATAAGATCCACGTGTTCGTTTTCAACTGATTATTAAATTATTCATCTGTGGTTTTTATTACATATTACATGATCAGTTAACAATAATTGCTATTCCTTGTTATAATGGAAATATAACGTACACAACACAATTCCAAATAAAATTACAAATCATTGCCTTTTGTATTCAATTATATTTTTGTCCCTAATTCACTGTAATTAATGTTCTTCTACTACACCTGCTGCCGTTTTGAAGCCCACATAAACACCATCCGCATCTGGATACTCTTCACTAATAGATTTGATTACACATAAAAGTAAGACAAATCACCTAAACTGTCCGATCTTTTGCTATAAGTTTATCCAAAACACAAGTCTGTACGCAATATGTCTCCAAAGCGCGTTAGTTATACGTTATACTTTCAAGTTTCTTCTTTTTTCAGCACATTTCTCGTTGTACAACAAATTAAGCCAAACCGTTCTCAAAGTGCGTATATAAAGAACAACAGTATAATATGCCACGTGGTAAATGATAAACAGAATCTTGCCGCACGCCATTAATTAAATGTTATTCGGTGCAGTGCAGCAAACCGATTCGGAGTCATCTACACCACAAAACGTTTCCATTTCTACCATGTAGCTCCTGTAATATTGTGGTTTCTAAAGCAGTGTTTTCTGTTATTACTGCATATTCTTCTTCCGTATAAAGCAGCTCGAAACGGTACGGCTTCGTCCCTTCCATAATGATGACTGACGAATGTGAATGAAGCTAAAACCACCGCACCCACCCTCTAGCTAGCGGGTCGGCTGGCCGCGAGACCAGCTCTTCACCTTAGATGACGTCAGAGGCGGGAATAACACGGGGGAACTCGAGCCTCAGTATATCGTAAACTACTGGACCGATTTCTACAATTCTTTTTCTAAAGCGTTTCTTACAATGCACATGAACAATTACTAACATTAATTCCAAGACTTTACAGGGCCTTTAACCACTAGACCATCAGGACGGGTACATTTTAATGATTGTTGTTGCACATTGCATTGTACAGTAATGATTAAGGTTGCCCATCCATTGATATCGATAATAAAATGTCACCACACTAAATTGATATCGATAATTTTATTCTGTATTTAAGTATTTAAATTACCTAGGTAAGTTAGACACATCAACATTTTTTTTATTGTGATATTGCATAGTTTTTGCATCAAGTGATTATGCGGTACATCTAGTCAATAACGCTAGCCCAAGGTTACACTTACGTCCCGAAGGGGGGGGGGGGTTAACTTTCAAGAAAGGACGAGATTGCGAGGCTTCTAAGAGGAGACACGGAGTGTGGATAGGAGGGTTGTCAATTTTCTAAAATTGTTGAAGTTTTCATTTTAGTTTGAACTAGAAGCTTACAATTTGATGAAGGCCTACTTAAGGTTCTACTTGACTAGCCTAGCCTACAAATCAAAAGTACATCTCACCTGTGTGGCTGCCTATGTCTTTACTCCTCTCGCGCAAGCGTCGATCTTCACCGTCTAAAGAGTTCAAAGAAAGAAGAAGTATTAAGTAGAGTAGGGGTATGCGAGTACTCGATGTCATTAGAACGAACGCCATTAATACGAAATAATCATTCCACTAAAAAATTTCAGTGGTCCCGCCCAAATTCCTATGTTTGTAATGTTAAACAACGAAAAGATCATTTTAATGGACTCATGTTTTTGCTCATGACTATAATAATAATAAGAAGAAGAAGAAGAAGAGAGAAGAAGAAGAAGAGAAGAAGAAGAAGAAGAAGAAGAATAATAATAATAATAATAATAATAATAATAATAATAATAATAATAATAATAATTGGATGAGCGTAGCGAGCGAAGCGAAGATTCCATTTCACTACACTGGAGAAAAAAATCCGGAATGTTTTTTTTTTCTTCTTTCTTTCTTTCTGTATTTTTGTCTGTCTGTTAACACGATTCCGGCTAAACCGATACTCCGATTGCGATGAAATTTTATGGAGGCCTTCGAAATCTCTGAACTAAGAACTGCCACGTTTTTGAGCGCAATCGAAAAATTATTTCTCATGAAAATCGCAATTTTACGATTTTTTCGATTTTTAAAAAATTTCTTCGACTTATAACACCTACATGCTTTATCCGATTATAATGATTTTTTTACAGAACCTTAATTTTATGAATTAATATATTCGTGTAAAATTTGTGCGTAATCGAATAATTTTTTCTTATGAAAATTTCAATATTACGATTTTTTCCTTTTTTAAAATTACGATTAATTAAAAAAAAATAGGTTAATTTTTTATTTAATTTGATTTAATTTAAAAAAAATTTCAACAAAGTTCTGATTTTTTCACAGAACAACAGAAAATCCGCAAAACACATGGCAGCTCAATTCACCAATTACGCTCATCCAACAACGCGGCGGGACTTAAGCGTTTTCCTAGTAATAATCAAACACCTGGTTCCAACATAAGACAGGTCGGGGGGTACGTATCACCAGTTTCTCAGGCTGTGGACTTTCAGTGCTTGCTAGCCAGGCTCAACGTTACCGTTACCAGGGGTCGTAATTCCGTTACCGAATATAAATACAGTTTAAATATAGTAATTTAATTATTTTTAATGAAGGTATGTTATATTTAGTACTATGCTTCTAGATGTTGTAGAAGCTGCAAAATAGATATTTTTATTCCACCATTCACAGGTTTTCAACAATTACTAACCAAACCAGTGACACATAGCACTTTCAGCGTAATACCGTTACCAGTCAAAAACCTGCCTGAAAACTAATTTTAAATAATTTTAAAATAAAATAAACTTGTGCTAAATTTAGTTCAATTGAAGTCCTATATAAGTCAGTTTATAGAACAGTTATACAAGGTTACCTAATTTGAAATATTTTCTTTTGAATGTGTTGTTAGCACTCTGAAATGTAATTCCGTTACCGTGGAATTGCCCGGCTACTTAAACTGGGATAGGCCTCCTTAAACTTTTAGTGTAGTTGGATGCTTGATAGATATTAATCTGCAATTAACAACACCCGCCTTATTTTTCGATTATCAATGCCAGTGGAAACCAGGGTAGGCCTACCTAGGTTGAAAATAAACAAATTATAATGATGAGGTAGGTAGGCCTACTAAACGTAATTTATAACCCATAGCTTCGCTTACCTGAACTAGTACGAGTTGCGGCTGCAAGGACAGCATCTAAGGCTGTGCGCAGGTCAAAGTCATGTGTGAGAATAGTGTCGATCAAAACGCTTTCAGAGACGGTGTCTCCAATAACGTTGCGGATTTCATCCAGGCAAGACCTATAAGCAACCAGGATATAAAAAAAGTTGAAAACTGTGATCAGCAATGTAGGAATTGGTACAAAGGTGGATCTGCCTAATTTCAGAAAGAAATTTCATTTAACTGACAAAGTAGGTCTATTATTAGGCTTTGTTCCTTAGCAGGATCTACATTTTTCCCATTACAAAATAATTCCGTGGCTTTTCCAGGTTTTCATATGGAATAGGCTATTGTATTTTTCCAGGCTGCAAATTTGGCTTTTTGAGAATATGGTCTAATGAGAGAATTGATGATTGGCCATGATGGTAAGTCAAAATCAGGGGGGCAGGGTCTTGGTCCCAGAAAATTTGTGATTTTATAAGGAAATTCCGGATATAGACCTACAAACAATTTACCACTTTTCCAGATTTATTTATTTCCCGATTTTTCCATACACCCTAATCAGGTAGGCTACCGATACTTAAGAAGACCATGTATTTTGAAAGTCACGAACAGGGACAACTAAAATGTAGCATAGCCAGCGGTTTAGCCGAGCTCGTTTAACCGGTTCCCACTCTAACACCGAAGTTAAGCAGAATCGGGCGTGGTCATGGGTAGAGTGGGTGACCGCTCTACCCTGAAACTCACGTATACCGCTGGTTAGAGCAGATGGAGGGTTCGAAAGCTAGTGTAACGGCTTCGTTCTCCTCAACGTCTGCTCGGCAGTCCGGGTTAGTGGAGGAACCTACATGACTGTCAAAGTTACACCGTCCTTTCGGATGGGACGTTAAGCCGTTGGTCCCCTTGGTACTTTTCGAAAGAAGTAGGCTACGTGCCGGTACCGGGTTTCCCCTCCTCCCTTCTGTTCATACTTCATCCTCATCTATCTCCACTCATCGTCTCGATTAGCCAAAGTGCATAAATATGAGACGTTAAACAATATTCAATCAATCAAACTATTCAATTCAATCAATAAAATGTAGCATAATATGTGCCCCATAGCAGGGTTGCCACCAAGTAAATATTTGTATATTTGAAAGATACTTTAAAAATCCTGAGAAATCCTTGAAAATAGCTATTTAGTAGCATATTTTGCATACGTAAAAAAAGAATCAAAATTTTCAGGATTTCATACAATAGGCCTAATGTTGTGCCAGATTTTTTTTTTAGATTTTTTAGATTTAACTAACATTACATGCGAGCATATGTATAAGAATTTGAATTTTCTTAGAATATGTATCAACGTTTTAGTTTTCGCCATCGTGTCAATGTTCGGTAGGTTTATAATTTATAACTATTACCCGGTGCTTCTGATGTTTTTATTACCCGAGCTGTTGATTGCTCTTTAGGCTGTATTAGAAATAATGTAAACTAATTTAGGCCTAATGTATTTTTATTTTTTATTTTTTAACTATGATAGGAAATCCTAAGATTTTGCCAAAAATCCTGGAATCCTTGAAAGTGGCAACCCTGCCCCATAGTATAGACCAGCACGGGGTGAGGTCTGGGGCAAAGCCCCAGCCGCTGGAGGCAGAAAAAAATTCAAGATACGTGCATCAAATGCTCAGAAAACAGCTTTCTGGCATAAAAATATCATGAAATATAGGTTTAATGTGTACAATTTTGTAGTCATCAAATCATTTTTTAGTGTTCTTAGTGTACAAAAAAAATAGTAGGCCTACAAAATAAAAGTAGTACAAGCGTTCTGCAGAGTATAGTGCAAGTGATAAGCCTAACTAAGGACTTGATGAGGGCATCATACTAATGAAGGCTTATCAATAAAAATAAAGATACAGTAGGCCTAGTTGAAAACTTATTGAGCGAGTGTCTCCACTTGACTTTTATGGCCCGAATGTCTGATTTTCCTCTTTTTTTCTGTTACTGCTTCGGTACAGGTCGCACCGTTTCTCTGATCGACCTGAAATTTTGCACACATGTACACACCACCTATGCGGGTTGCTGTATAGTTTTTGAACAAAATCCGATCGTTGGCTATATAAAATAATAAAAATTAAAAAAAAGATAAAAATGTTCTGATCGTTATGAAATTTTGCATGGTCAATAAGTACAACATTCTCTCCTATTTTACAAATTTTCAGCTAAATCGGTCAAGACCTTAAAGACTTATTGGTATGTTACATTATGGGAATGTCGTACTTCGGGTCATGTTGCAAGTACTGGTGCTCGCTCAACAACGGGACGGGACTTTAGCGTTTTCCTAGTTAACTTGTACTAGGACACGGTTGAGCAAAGATTGGGCCTGAAGGTACTAATTTTCATCCGCAATGTTGTGGATGGAAAATTCAATGACAACTTTGATGAGTTCATTAACAAAAATAATGAAGTTCATGATCATCAAACTAGGCAGGCCAATCAATTTCATTTAAACATACTAGGAAAACGCTCAGTTGGACGCGTTGTTGAGCGAGCACCGATACGTGCAACACGACCCGAGTACGACATTCCCATAATGTTACATACCAATAAGTCTTTAAGGTCTTGACCGATTTAGCTGAAAATTTGTAAAATAGGAGAGAATGGATAAAATCCACCGCCATCTAGAGGACCTTGACATCATTTCTTTGGGAAAACTATTTTAACTCTTGATTATTTCTAGGTGGCAGTACATAGTGACCTTAATTCTTGTGCGACTTTTCGTTGCCATGGTAACGTTACTTTTGTTAAAATGTAATTTCTATCTACACTACTTATCGGATCAAAATAAAACTAACATATTCGTGACCGGACGGACATTCTAAATGATTTGGCTACCTCAGATTTTGTCGCCGTTTAGTTTTTAAAAAAAAACTTTAGATTAACTTTAATGTAACTTTATAACTTTTTGAACGATTTTGCCACAAAACTAATGGCATTCAATCGGGAACGAAACTTGCGGATGGTCAAAATTTCAACTCGATCCGAGCCTCCGTTCGACCGCTATCATGAGCCAAAAAAGCTGCGCGACTTTCCGTTGCCATGGTAACGGGACTTTGTTATAATGTAATTTCCATCTACACTACTTATCGGATCAAAATAAAAATAACATATTCGTGATCGGACGGACATTCTAAATGATTTGGCCACCTTAGATTTTGTCGCCGTTTAGTTTGAAAAAAAAACTTGTGATTAACTTTAATGTAACTTTTTAACTTTTTGAATGATTTTGCCACAAAACTATACAGCAACCCGCATAGTTGGTATGTACATGTGTTCAAAATTTCAGGTCGATCAGAGAAACGGTGCGACCTGTATCGAAGCAGTAACAGGAAAAAAACAAATAAACAAAAAACAAACAAAAAAAACAGACATTCGAGCCATAAGAGTCAAGTGGAGACGCTCGTTTCGCTCGCTCAATTATGCATGTTTTAACTTTCAATACACTTTTGTCTCAGAATACAACAAAATAATTGATGAAATAAAAATGTAAACAATCAAAAATGTAGTTCCTGTTCTTGCTTCTTGATAGGTAGGTACATTTTCATTTTCCCCTCAACAAAATCAATGCAAATAATGTGTGGAAGAGTTCAATGTCATTAACTAATAGTATTTATCAGGGCCCCGATTCATGTACATTTATCCCGGGTATAAGTGGTATAAGGACGGTATAATGCAGGACATAGCAGGATAAGGCCTGGTTAAGTCTGAGCAACTCTCATCCAATCAGAAATTTTCAATCCAACAACAAGTACAACAAATGTTTTTTCCACTGCATTCCACAGCCATGTAAATCAGCAGATTTGCAAAAGAACACTAAAAATTTGCACCATCTTTTGTTTTACATTTTTATTTATTGACAGAAGATTGCGTGAGATCATTAAAAGAAAAGAAAAGGCGTACTATTGCCGTAAATTTTGGAATAGCCTAGGACTATCAAATTATTGTTCATCTGCATAAGGCTTTTACTTTAGTTATCAAAACTAGTTATTTGTGCGGGATGTCTGTCAGAACAAGGTCTTGCAGGCCTAGGGTTGGCTAGAAGAGGCCTAGGGCTTGTCAAACGTGTAATGTTAGTATTAATTATATCTCTTCCTATAGCCTAATCGAACTTTAGGCCTACACTGTTGTATTATGAATAATTTTCTACATCTGGGCCTAGGCCCGAGACGGTTTCTGATTTGTTTTATGAGAGTAATGATGAATTCTCGTTTTACACATAGACGCAAAATTTAAAATGTCCCCCATCTGTTTACATATTTTCTTATCCCCGTGCGAGGCGGGATAAGTCTTCATGAATTGGATTCGGAGTTATACCGCACTTATACCACCTAACTCTGCTTATACCGGGATAAAAATGTACATGAATCGGGGCCCAGAGGAGTAGATTTTTTCAAGTAAAACATTATCCTTCCATACACGCGGTAGCCTACAGTTGACAGAATACCGGGACACTTTGCACCTCAAATTGCAAACCAGGATGGATTGGGTGGCTGGCAACTGGCTCCACATAACATAACTAATAAAAACTAAGGCCTAAACAAAAATAAAACAAACTTTGTTCAATTTCACATGTACCAAAAACATATTACAAACTACCCTACTCTAAATATTTCAAACAAGAAGCTAGACCGGATTGACGTGACAAAATGCCTAGGGATCCAACTAGACGAAACTCTTAGCTGGTCCCAGCACATCGAGACTCTAGGCCCCAAACTAAGCTCAGCATGTTATGCATTGCGTGTAATAAAGGAAACTGCAGGCTTTAATGCTGCAAAACTAGCATATCACGCTTATTTCGAGTCCCACATCAGATATGGATTACCTCTATGGGGCAACACGCCACACGCGAAACAAATATTTATAATTCAAAAAAGAGTAATAAGATCTTTGGCTAATTTAGGATATACAGAGTCCTGTAAACCCGCGTTTAAAAAACTAAACATTTGAACATTTCCTAGCTTACTAATTTATGAAATGATTGCATTAACTTTAAAAAATAGAGATAACATTATTACAAATACTTCCATCCATGAGCACAACACCCGACAGAAGGACAACTTCCATATCCCTACTAGACGGACCCATAAATGCCAAAAGGGCACATACTTGACTGGTATAAAGTTATAGCCTACAACAGTTTGCCAACAGAAATTAAAAATATTAGGGATACAGCAAAACAACTGTATGAAATTAAATTGCTTTTACTAATTGGTACCTTCTACACAATAGAGGAATTTCTTATCGCTGACATGTAAATCTTGCCTGAAGATATAGGCCCTATGCGGTGCCTACTACCGTAACATCTTACCAGTTTGGCACTTTAAATCCCATATTAAATTGTACTAGGGAAACGCCAAAGTCGTTGTTAGACGAGTGAGTGAGCCATGTGTTGAGTACCCGGTAACATTTCTTTTCTTCCCCTTACCTTAGGCCTCCCTATAGCCTATCATAGGCTACAGTGGAGCATTTTGGCCTAGACTATGGCCTAAACTTTTACACAACTCCCGGACCAACAATCTACCATTAAGCAAGACCCGGCAGTCACACGGAATATTCAGTTGAAGACTGCCAACAACAGCAACCTCCGGCACAGTGATTTCCACCAATACCCTATTATTTATACGAATATAATTATCAAACTTAAATGCAAATGTTCCCGGGTACCCACCACATGACTCGCTCACTCGTCTAACTACGACTTTGGCATTTCCCTAGTCTAGTTGGCTAAAGCGCCCTTGTAGCCGAAATGTGGGAGACGTGGGTTCAATCCCCTGGTTGGGAAAGATTTTGTAATTTCTAGATTGTATTTAAAAAATAATTAAACATGTTTTGAA
The DNA here is from genome assembly GCA_024449915.1 of Sweltsa coloradensis. Lineage (NCBI taxonomy): Eukaryota > Metazoa > Arthropoda > Insecta > Plecoptera > Chloroperlidae > Sweltsa > Sweltsa coloradensis. The sequence continues at coordinate 29,850 of JAMZAV010004662.1, read as the reverse complement.
ATGCATATAACGCAGTGTAGTCCATCATCTGTGGCAATAGGGCCTACTATGGTAAACATAGCCAGTACGAAATACGTGAAAATATTGCAAGGTTTACTCAATCTACGAGCGGAATTTGGGTGTACCTTGACGTCCAACATTCGACAGACCTTGCATTGGCACGGCATTACACGGCCAGGCGAAAAACAAACAAAAAATATATTTTCAAAATCTAAAACATTGTTGTTAAAATAATTTCTAAACATTGGAAGTCTATTTTTCAGTTTATCATTTCTTGTAGGTTTAAATCGCAATGAATCTTGCTGATTTTGTTAGCAGTTCTCAATAAACTCGTACCGGATGTCTGTTTAAAATTTCAGCGCAATCTGTTCAGCGATTCGGCTGATTTTCAACGTACACACACACACACACACACGCACGCAGAAAAACAATTAGGGCCGTTTAAGTCGAATGGAAATCACTACGTTCGCTACGCTCACTCGTTCAATTACTACTGTAGGCCTATGTATACCTAGATAAAACGTATTTAAGCTTTATAATATTGTGTGATAAACAATTCTTAAAATTTGTGTACGTAGTTCTTTATGTATTTCAAGTTAAGTTAAAGTTAAGTTTTTAAGTTTTATAATTATTGTGTGAAGATTACCTTACTGACAAATCCTATACTTTTGTATTATAAAGTCTCTTGGATGATAATAAAAACAAACAAACAAACAAACAATTTCAAAATTGGGCAAAGCACATGAAAAGTGCTACAATTCAGTTCAATTGCAAACAAGTTAAGCTTCTTTGTTTTGTAGTGAGAAGTAGTTTTTAGTAGCATTATTAAAAACCATTTAGTGGATAAAAAAACTCTTTAATAATTCAATTTAAAATAACATTTCGGAAATTACAATCTGTTTCTGTCATCAGGTTATTACAAACAAAAAACATAAATCAAACTAAGACAATGCTGGTACCTTAGTCAAGGTTGACAAAGTGTAAACAATAAAAAATTACCTAAAGAAGTTAGCAAATCAAGTCAAATCAATATCAATAAAAAATATTGTAGGCCTAGGCCTAGATTATAAAGAGTTTTTTTATCCACTTAATGGTTTTTAATATAAGTTAACCCTCGTACCGAAGTCTCGCTTCATCGGTGTCACTAAGAACAGGTCGAGCTTTTGGTTCTCGGCGTTGCTCCACAAGATCTGTCTCATCTTCCTCTGCGATATCATCCTCTTGAGCCAGGAATGCCGACATTTGGGGCTGACGATTCCGATCGTACATGAAGGCAGCTAGGAGCAAACAAGTTTGTTGAAATTAATTAAAGGACCTCGGTCGTACTCAGTAAGCCAAGGCTATGACTGTATGCATAGGTCTAACCGGTAATGATTTGTTTTTTTAAAGCCAAGCATTATTATTAGGCCTATAGTTTATTAAGTTACCGTACTTGTCATCCAAAGCCCCTTAGTCTAACTAGGCCTAGTGCACATTTTCACGAATGTTGTTGGAAACACTTGCAATCGTTCATCTCGGAGCTAATAATTCACAATTCTATTGTTTGATTACATCACTTTGTTTTGTAAGAAAGTAGTCGACGATCTTCACTCATGTCCGTCCGGTGAGTTTTCGTGGACTCATCGAAAGATAACATTATCTTTAAAAATCTAGTTTCTTTGTCTGCATGCTAGAGTTTGTTATTATAAGAGAGCCAAACCTAGAGTTGCCATATTTCTCAAATTGAAATTCAGGACTTTTGTAGAAACTGAGGAGACAGCAAGGGGTCTGGGGCAAAGCCCCAGCCGCCAGAGGCGAACAATCAATCAATCAATCAATCAATCAGAAAAATGTTTATTCACAAGAAAATGCTTATTACATTGGTTACATGGCTTATTTATAACACAAGTTAATCAATACAATAAAAGCTCATAGTTGAGGTCAAAATAATAACAATAATGAATGATGAAACAAAATAATCTATGAGTGAAATGACAATAGTAATGAAATAAAATTCTATAAATGCATTATCATTTGAGAAGCCCACATAAGCATAATGCTCGTGTGTGGGCAATTACAGGACATATTAAGTACATTGTTCATAATCAACAAGATGATGGCTAGAGTAATTTACTTTAGTTTAAATAGAGAAGAAAAAAGTATGTGCAAGGAAGCAAATGTGAATGGTTACCCTAATCCTTAATATTAATTCACATTTTCAAGCCTACCTGTAACTCATAGGTTACAAAGGTTCCTAAAGCTAGAGACCTAAAAACTATAGACTTAAAAACTAAAACTTAAAAACTAAACTATTACTGCAAATAATAAGTTAAAACTGATTGGGCATTCTGATTACTGTTAAATCCTTTTTCGAGGAGCCACCTCTTTACATTCTTTTTAAAAGTGTAGAAAGAAGAAGAGAACATATTTTCAGGTAAGGCATTATGAATTAGGGGCCCAAGAAAGGAGATTTTTGGGGAACCATTTCGACGTAAGTGCCCTAAAAACGACGTTGAGGCATTACTTTTTCATGTTTGTAGTGATGATAGAATACACAATTTCATAAAATTAAGGTGATGTTGGGTTGGGTATACTAGGAACTAGAGGTACGGCACCAACAAGTTTAAAACAAACTACTGTGTTCTATTCGTTTTTAAACAGAAAAACAATTTATTCTATTCAGTAACTTCCGTTTCCATAGGCCTTTCTTCAAGCTGATTAGCTTCATCATCTTTTTTCTTAGCCCAGTCATATTTTTGTGAAGAACATATTCCAGCCAGCAACTTAGAATTACTTTTCATATAATCATAAAACTCTGTGCAATTTCGCAAGGAGGATTGATTGACCTTACAGAACTAATAAGAATGCCACATTTCAACCGTCATTCTTTCAAAAACAACGGTTTTGAAACAATTACTAGGAAGCTTCGCAAACGCTTTCCAGGCGCGTTGTTGGATGAGCGTAAATTTTTAAAAATGATAAAAGCGTAAAATAGAGATTTTCATGAGAAATAATTTTTCGATTGCGCTCAAATTTCACACGAATATATCAATTCATAAAATTAAGGTTCTGTGAAAAAATCATTACAATCGAATGAAGCATGTAGGTGTTATAAGTCGAAGAAATTTTTTAAAAATCGAAAAAAATCGTAAAATTGCGATTTTCATGAGAAAAAAATTTCGATTGCGCTAAAAAACGTGGCAGTTCTAAGTTCAGAGATTTCGAAGGTCTCCATTAAATTTTATTGCAATCGGAGTATCGGTTTAGCCGGAATCGTGTTAACAGACAGACAAAAATACAAAAAGAAAGAAAGAAAGAAAAAAAAAAAACGGATTTTTTTCTCCAGTGAAGTGAAATGGAATCTTTGCTTTGCTCGCTACGCTCATCCAACAAGTATGAGTAGGACTAGGATTTGGAAATTGGGACATTCCCGAATTTAAGGGACACGAAAAATACAGAGTTCAAAATCGGGAAAATCCCGATTTTTCGGGACAAATGGCAACCCTAGCCAAACCAAGGTGTTTGCACTTGGTCTGGGAGATTTCGGCTGATGCACGCACATGAGCTGGTGACGCCTGCGGTGGGAGAAGCCGAGCGTGACTAGATTCTACTATCAGGGTCGTGTTTAGGTAGTGAGCCGTCCCTGGGCAATCGAAGTCCAACTCGCTACCTTCCCGTGGTTTGGCCTGTGAGTAGGTGGAGTAGGTGAGTAGTGTATTCCCCAAAACTAAGGGCGAGCTCTGGCCGGTTGGGGTGCGTGTTGCAGAGCGAGCTCTCGCGCAACTTTTTATCACACCTTTCTTCATTCACACAGCCTTACTCATATTTATTTTCTTCTTTCACTTTTTTCTTCTCCATACTTGCCGGCCCTCTCTGCAACGAGCACTCCTCCGTTCCCACCCAGTAAACCCATCCTATCCAACATCCTCACTCCTTCCCATTAACCCCCCGCGTCTTCCCTTACGTTCCTCCCTTTGGAGGGAAGAAAACATGGTGGTAATCCACAATTATGGAAAAAGAAAATTTGGAAGATTCCAATACACTTGAAATGGGCACTGATAACTCTACTGTTGAGTGCCCTAAAACAACATTAACCAACTAACTAATAAAATTCCCCCACCCCCCCCCCCACAAACTAACTACAAGTTCAACAATAATATCGGCATCAACCTGATGATGGGTGAGGAAGTTTTACCCGAAAATTCGTTATGTAAGTAGTGGCCTCGGTCATAAGTTTTTAATTTACATTTTAACAAAAACGTTTAGGTAATGGATTTCACTTTTAATTTTCTTTAGTAGGTCCTAGGCCTATAACTGGACTAGTTGCACCTTCTCTGCAGCATAGTTGTTTCTCATTGTAATCTGGTAGGGCTAGGCCTACCTATTCCTCCCCCAGCACCACAATTGTTAGTCAATAGGTGTGCAATACAAAAACGCAATATGTTTAGGTAGGCCTACTTTACGAACCCCTAGCAAAACTAGTAGGCTAGGCCTAGGCTAATGCTGTTACCACCGTAGGCAAATTTTTTGCGATATTGCAACTTTTTAAAGCTTCAATAGGCATAGGGTCAAGCGAGGTAAAAATGATACAGAAAACTACACTTTGCTATTAATTAGATCTGCTTATGATAAAAACGTATATTCTTATGACATGGAAATTTGATTCTAAATTCAACTGAACAATTTAGTTTTAGTTTTTATAGCCACTTACATATTTAAATAAATAAAATGTGCGTATAATTTTTACCCAGCACTTTGGGCAAAAATGATAGGCCTACACGTGTGTTTAAAAATGATACACTGTGTTTTAAGCCCTTAAAAACATAGCTAGAGGTTAGGAAGAGGGAAAATAATGATACACATGGCTAATTTGATTAACAATCTACAAAATAGTCATACCGATGTCATTTTTAAATATTGTTTTTCATTTTTGAACGGAACCATTCATATCCTGGGAAACTGGCCTAGGCCTAGGCCTCCAAGACCTGGCTGCAGACCTTTGATTTGGCCTGAGCTCAAAATAAGGCCATCATAATCTTAAGAAGCTTAAAATATTTAAATGGTACTGTTCACAATTAATTTAATCCGCAAAAAGAGTCTTTAAATTCACCTTGAAAATTATTTGAGCTGAATTAACATGTGTTTTGGTCAGACATTGACCATATCATTTTTACCCCAAAGAGTGTATCATTTTTGTACCTCAACTTTCAGCTTCAATTCCTGCCACATGGCTCTAGGTAGCAGCACTCTGCAGTGCTTTCTTAGTAAAGTGCAGCATTGACAATAGCTTTGTTCGCCTGTCCAACACTTTACACTAGTGTAAGTCAGTGTAGACGAATGGCTGTTTTTTTGTGTCAGTGTAAGTCAGTGTTGTTAGTATGTGGTCGTTTTTCTGTACCTCCAGTGTAGCACTAGTGCTGCCAGTGCTACACTAGATTACACTGGCTATTTTGGTCGTGTAGGAGGAAACTACACTAAAAGTGTTGAGTGTGTTTTTTTGTGGGCAACACTCGTGCTACACTGACATACTGTTTCCTTTAAAAAGAAGTACTTCCGCCGTACACTGCTCAGTGCACGTGTAAAACAGTGTAGCACTAGTGGTGGACAGGCAAACAAAGCTAATGATTGGAAACAGAGAGTGGTAAATTTGAATGAGTAGTGGCAGAGATATCATTGAAAGTGTAAGCATCCGTATACAAAGTTTTTTGGCAAGTTTTACATGCACATTTCAATTAATTATTTCAAGTTTATTGCAATCTACTAATATAGCTATAATTAATATAATATTTAAGACTAAATAATGAGTTATTACTACCAAAAGAAAAAAATGAAAAAAGTTAATAAATACTTATCAAAATGCCACTGTATCATTTTTGCCCAATATTTTGTGTGTATCATTTTTACCTCACGTGACCCTAGACGTTTTAAAATTTAAATTACGTCCAGGCCTAAAACTGCAGAGTAAATGTTCACTATTTTCTTGAAAAAAGTACATTTACTTTTAAATTTCAGTTGTTTTGAGAAAAGCATGCTGCAATGTGCAAACTATTCCTTTCCAGTTTCCACTCTCGATGCCGTTACGGCCCATCAGTAAGCGTAGGCTCCATACTTGGAGCCAAAATTCAAATCCGTAGGCCTGTAGGGCCTAACTTTGTATGCTACACCAGTAGTAAATACAGATTTTATTTCATAAATTTATTTTGTTTAATTTAGTTTAGGGCCTACGGTAGTTTATTTTATTCTCCCTTCGACATGTACTATCATACATATAGGATTTGTCAGATTAATACTATATATTCGCGTTTAAAAGCAAAGTGGCTGACATCTGGCGGTCAAGTGGAGAACTGCTCCAAGGCAGATACCGGGCGGCTGCATGGCGGCATTCAATGTTAAACCAATGCAATATTTAGCGTCACGGTCAACTCCAGAATGAATTTACTCGATCATGTTTATTATTTAGCAAGCAAGAAAGGTCATAAAATTAGTAATACACATTTTTGTGGTGCGTAATGAAACAAAAAGTCTGAATGTGTATATTATTCCGAGCAATACTGTGGGTTAGATGGGAGTTCTATTCCTATTCCTTTGGACACATTTTTCACAACTTTCATCAGTTTCATGGATACCACCAACCGATAAATAATAAACCATAAAGGTACTTAATTTATTACAATGATGTGATGTAGGCGGCATAGGGCCAAAGCGGGCTAAGAGCTATGTACCGTCTTTAGGTTCAACATTCTAAACCCAAAGATACTGTGAACCATAGTATATATTATGCAAGTCTCATTTTGGTATAATTGATATTGGTATAGATATAATATAGAATTTTTGTAATTATTTGTTATTATTAATAACATATGTCCATAATTATAGTTTGTAAATTTGTGCAGCGCGTTGTATGTAAACTATCCTACCTTGATTTTTTATTCTTATATGCCAAGAGATTTGTAACTGCTGCCGTGAACAGCAAATAATTATGCGTACACTGAAAAATTTTTCATATTCATAATCTCAACCAAAACAACAACAAAACAATTCTAAGATTTAATTAGGCGTAATATAATTAGTTAACTATGCGTATTAATAATAGTATGCCTATATATAAAGTTTGGTGGAGGCCGGTGCCATCCATATAACTTATAACTTTAAATTTTTAGCAGTATTGGAGGGGGGGGGGGGGGTTAAATGTGAGACAATGTTTTAAGAGGTTTCAAAGGCGTGACGAAACAAATTTAATAACAAATCGAGTTTGATAATTTATTCGTGAGGAACCCGCAAAAAATTACTTCCGGGGGTGGGGGGGGGGGGGGGGGGGGGAGAAAAAATAATGTGTGATATAATATTATATTACATATCATATAGGCCTAAGTAAAGGCCAATAATCTTAAGAAATTCGCGGTATTGCCTCAAGTTAAAATTACTGAAAATACACGTCCCCAAATTACAAGATAAAGTTCCTTATTTACTAGTTATTTGCAGCTGAGGGTTACAAATATAGTGATTGTCCTACCCCATCGTACCCAACTATTGGAAAGTAGAAATACTTCTAGAACTGACGCTTACAATGAAATATTATGCTTTAAAGCATGGAAAAACACACTTGCTCCCTATGCAGCCGTGTTTTTATCTGCCTTCGGACGGCCATGTTGGCATACGACCGTGCTGCTACCTGGTTAGGTTTTAACCGCGAATACAAGATAAAATACCACATAATATCATTTGTACAATTAATAAACAATTACATTTGACATAAAACCAGAAACATCAAATTTGCCTAATTTGGCTATTCCAGAGCAATCCTACCGATATTTTGAAAGTAAAAGTAAAATGGCTTAAAGTTGGTTGGATAAAAGATGAACATTAATAAAAAAGAAGAAGAAAAAACATTTTTTTTTTGATGGGACAAAAGCTTTATTTTGGCCATTATATGCAAATTTTGGGTCAATAAGAAAACAACAGTTCTAGGTGCAATACTTAATTTTAAGCTTTGATTTTTTTTTCAACACACCTTTGTCTATTCCAGAGCACTCCTACCGATATTTTGAAAGTTAAAGGAAAATGGCTTAAAGTTGGTTGGATAAAAGATGAACTTTAATAAAAAAGAAGAAGAAAAAACTTTTTTTTGGATGGGACAAAAGCTCCATTTTGGCCATTATATGCAAATTTTGGGTCAATAAGAAAACAACAGTTCTAGGTGCAATAGGTACTTAATTTTAAGCTCTGATTTTTTTTTTCAACACACCTTTGTCTCTGCTATGAGTAGGCCTATAAGGGAAAACAATTTTCTGAAATAACGTTTGATGTAGGGCCTACGATTTTTTTCGTCCTCCGGTTCAAAACTCTTATTTGTGCAATGTGACAACAAAAATCGTATATCAAACGTTATTTCAGAAAATTAAACAAAAACATAGGCCCAGTAGGTTGCGAAACCATTTTCTTGGTTCGAGATCTGATTATGCTCCGTCATGACAGTAGTCCCGTGACTGCCATGCTGAATTCAATATTTGAGGTGTAATTATAAGTTAAATACTAAAAGTAAAAGCATTTAATGTAAATACAATGTTTAGCTAATAGTCAAATAAATGCAAACAGAAAGTAAGTCAAGTCGTGAGCCCAAATTAAACAGGAGAAAACCCTTGCTGGAAATGTGCGACGCTGACGCTTAGAAACCGTAGGCTACTAGCCTAGCGCTATCTATTTAGGCCACATTCTTTGGGTCGGCCCGCATCGCCCTATTAAAAATTGGGTAGGGGCCTATAATCTTAATTGACGGAAGTGTTATTTTGCATTAAATTTATGATTTTCCTTTTTCTAACTGAATATTATTATGTATTTACTTGATTTTTGGCCACGGAAAGTAGTTTCTGGACTTATTTAATTACTTTTAGTTGCTGGAATCAGTCGTTTTGGTACTAGGTAGCTAGGCCTAGTGCAGTTGGTGCGGTCCAACTTTTCAACACAGTTTTTTTTAAAGAAAAAGAATAAAAACAACTTCAAATTAGAAAAAAATAAAAAAGAACTCATTATTAACGTTTGGGAATTTAACTAATCACTCTGAAAAAAACCAATTTATAGAATAACACAGTTTTAAAATAAAAAACTCTCGCTCATTTCCTGTCATTTTTTTCCCCAATTTTTGGTTTTTAATTTCTTTTTTAAACTTACTAGGCCTCCCAACCCTTTCTTGCTAAAATACTCCACCTACAAAACCTTTAACATCGTTTTTAAAAACATTAAACGATTTTTTATTACACTAGGTTTTTTCTTTTAAAAACAGCGACTTTTAAAGTTTTTGAAGTTTTTTTTGTTATTTTATAACAGAAAAAACTCGATGTTTCTATTTTGGATTTTTTTATTATTTTTCTTGAAAGGGTTTACTTGCAGTGAGTAAACATTCAGCACAGTAGGAAAAAAACGCCTAGCCGCGCCCGCTCCCGCTCTTTATGGGCCCTAACTTATTTTTGTTTTATAAAACAGAAGCGGAAAATTTTTTTTTAAAATTGGGTTTTTCCCCGCATTTTTTTTAAATTTACTTTAAAATATCAGTGTTTTGGGCAAAGAAAATAAATTAAAAAAAAAAAAAAAAAATGGAAATTTTCTTTCAAACTAGTAGATTTCCCCAAAAATTAGTTTACGGTACCAAATCGAAAAATTTTTAAAATCGTTAACAAAGTCATTTTTTGAAAGCTTATAAAAAATTTTTTCGGGATCAAATAAAAGCAATCCCTGAGCTTTTCCCATAAAAACCAACATGGTTTTTTTTTGATAAATAGGTGGCGCCTGCATTAGATAGTGGGCCCTAGATAGAAAAACCCGTCTTTTTTTCCCAGGTGGGTTTAAAGGCCAGCAAAAACCCTTTTTTTTCCACCCAAACCCTTTTTCCCTTTTTCTTTAGGGTGGTCGAGAATAGGTGATGGTCGAAAAGGGCCCATACCTGCCCCTAGTTCTTTGGGCCCAAGGGGAACAAAAAACAACAAAAAAGGGAATAGACGGGGGTTTAAGGATGCTCTAGCCTAAAAAACAGCCCAGAAATAGGGCCTGGGCCCCTACCCCTTTCTTGGGCCCACACTTTTTTTGGCACACTTGGGCCTTGCGCCCACCCACCATAGTTTTGGACAATTTCCCCCGGTAAGTCAAAAGGAAATGTTAAATCATGGTCTCCCCCCTATAGCCATTTTCCCTTTTCTTTTGCGGGGCCTCTTTCCCGGGGCCCTTTTTTGAAGCTTTCCTTAACTTTTGGCCAAAATTGTGATTTTTTTTAGCTAGGCCCTAGCTGGGCCCTTTAAACCGTACCGGGCATGGAATTGTGTTAACAAAAGTTTTTTACAGATCAAACTTTTTCCCCTTTTTCCGGGCAATTTTGCATAAAGTTTTTTGAACTGTTAAAAACGTGACCTAGGCCCCAGCCCAGGGCCCCAGGGTCAGCCCGCCCTAGGGTTTGTGTACTTAGTAGGCCTAGGGCAAGGAACCTCCTAGGCCATTGAATAAGAATTGGATAGGCCTACACAAAGCCTAGGCCCTAGCCTAGCCTAGGCCTACGCAAAGGGGAATTTTTACCACGCTTTGGGGATAAAGCTGTAATCGTCTTCAACTGATGGCCAAAAGACTCATCATAAACCCTCATAATTTTGAAAAGAAAATAATTTTAAAAAATTTTGTTGGCAATATTTTGGGGACCGGGAGCTGCTTGGTCACGTTTCCGTTGCAGTTGCCTTTCCCTAGGGGGCCCAGGCCTCGGCCCCCCAAAGGCATTTTTCCCCGCTTACCTTCCCGAAAAAAATTCAGGGAAAGCACATTTCTGTGCCGTGACATTTGCTTGTTAGGGAAAGGGGTTTCCCTTTGGGCTAGCTTAAACCCAAATTAAAATCAGAGTTTAAAAAAAACAAGGCACACAGTTTCCCCCAAACAAATATTTTTAAAAACCCACCAAACCCCGTGAAAAACAAACCACCCAAAAAACAGTCAAAACTCAAAATAAGCTTCACAGGGTTTAACATGGAAATTTTCGATAATAAATTTGTTTTCGATTTTAAACATCACTCGCGGGTTGGTACGAAAAGGCGAAATTAAAGGGGGAAGTCTCATGACAAAATGACAATAAGGACCCAAACAAAAAAAGATAAGTAATTTTTTCGGCATTTAAATATTGGTTTCGTCGGGGTTTGTTGCAAAAAGGGCCTAGTAGATAAAATTTCAGGGCGTAGGTTTAGAATTTGTATTGTATGTATTGTTTTCTTTTTTTCGGGCTCATTCTAGCCTTTTCACATCTTAGGCCTACATCAATTTTAGCATACAAATATACACAAAATAAATTTCAACAAACAATTGAAAAACACTTAAAAATTAACATTACACTTCATACAGGATTTTACATAATTTTTATTTAGCCCCTATACTCAGCTCCCTAACAATGCAAACTTCATTTTCCCATATGTTCAACCTACTTAGCACTACTTTATTATTTGGCCTTTTAAATCCTTTCACCTTTACTTTTTCTATAAATTTTGTAATTTAACCCCCTTTTTTTTTTACTTTTATTTTTAACAAGCCCAAACTATTTTTTCTTTGTTTTCCCTGGGTAACATATCAAATTCCTTTACCCCATTTTTTAAAGATGACCCTAGCCATTGTTATTTTACAATTTGCCCCTCCATGATTTTCCTTCTTCTGCCCCTAGTTTTTACATTAGTACCTACTCACATCAGTCATTTTTGCCCTCCTGAAAATTTGGATCATTCCTTTTTTAATTTTTAATATGAAAAATAATACTAACAATAATATATTTTCCTTCACACTCAACCATTCCAAAGTATTAAGCATACTCTTTATAGGTGTTTCCCTTCCACAATCTAATGATACATCTCATAGCCTTATTCTGCAACACCTGTAACCTTTCAACATCATTTTTATAAACTTGGTACAATATAGTAGCACCGAATTCAAAATGCGGCTTAATTATGCTCTTATAAACCATATTTCTCGTCCAACTTGAAAGTTTGCCCCCTATTTTTCTCATATAACCTATTTTTTTAACTATGTAATTTACATGCGCCTTAAAATCTAGTTTATACATCTATTAATATACCTAAAAATTTAAACTCTTTAACTACTTCAATCTCCTCATTTTCGACTACTCAGTGTCAGGTTACTTTCAGTACCTTTACTATTATTCACCTTTCCACTTATTATTAACATACCTTTTGATTTATTAACATTCAGTTTCAGCTTATTCAAATTAAGCCATCTAGTTATTCTTACAAGTTCCTCATTCATTATTCTAAATAATTCCACCAAATCATATCCACTAATATATATAACCATATCATCAGCATACATATTTAGGACACATACTTTACAACACCTGTTTATATCGTTAATATATAGTATAAACAGTAGAGGTCCCAGTATCGACCCCTGTGGAACCCCTTCAGAACACTCTCTACACTCAGAAATAGTGTTCCCATATCTAACTCTCTGTTTCCTCTGTTTAAGAAAATCCTTAAACCATTCAAAAGCCACCCCATTTATACCATATATATATATTTTAATTTATCTAGGAGTCTATTAATATTGACAGTTTCAAATGCTCTTCTCAAGTCCAAAAATACTATTACTGTTGACATATTTTTGTCTTTGTCAGCCAGCCATTGACTAATACAATTTTGTACTGCTGTTTCACACGAATGGTTTTTTCTAAACCCTGATTGGTTTTCATTTATTAGATTGTTTGACTCCAGATATTCAGCTAGCTGATAGTGTGCAATGCTCTCAAACAATTTATCAAGTATAGACAGCATATTAATCGGCCTGAAATCATTATATTTATTAGATCCCACTACCTTTCTAACAGGTTGTATTACCGATTCCTTAAGTCTACTTGGAAATTTCCCTATCTAACGCCGCTTTAGGCCGCGTTCCCACAAATTGGTTTAGTTATAAGGGGATAGGAAATACGTGTTAAATTGTTTACGTTTTTGTCCTAAGAAATTGTTATAACAAAACCATAATTCTTATGATGGACCAATCAGACGTTTTGTTATTTATACGACGACCAATGAATAGGAGTAACTTCATTATGACAGGCCACTGAAACATTACTAACCAATCAGGATATCGGATTTCTTGTTACCATAACAACCAATAACAATTTCTTAAGCCTAAACCAAAGTTATGGGAACGCGGCCTTATCTTCTAGATACGTAGCGCGTTTAGAAAAAGGCGGTGATCTCAGCCCAACAACTTTGAAATGTATATTTGATGTGAAAAATATTAATATATTTCGAGGTATATATGGATTGGGGCAAAAGATGTAATCAAAGGTTGAAGATGTGTGAAAAAGGTTAGACAATCGTTATCTAAGTTTTATAAATGGTGAGTTAAATAATAAGTGTTTTAAAGAAAAGTTTTTTGAGTGATAAAATAGAAAACAATTGAATGAAGCAAGGTGTGAAAATTTTTGAATAGTGGAGGTCTTATTATTTCAATAGCAAGGAAGAGGAGTATTATGGCGGATGAAAAGTTAGTAACGTCTGATGGAGCTTCCATTCGGAAAAAAGCAAATTCAAATCCTATTTCCACAGACTTTGATGTGAAAGACAAAAAGCTTATGAATAGCCCTATTATAGTGGAGGATGAAGTGGACGAGAAAACTGTTGAGTAAGAAGGTGAGTTGTGGAAACCCTAAATGTAAAGATGAGGTTGAAGATATAGGTATTCAATGTGAAGGACAGTGCGCTAATTGGTTCCATATAAATGTGCTTCGATGAATGAAGCTGATTTCAAAGTAGTTACGAAGATAAAAAAGTATCATGTGGTTCTGCAAAAAGTGCTATTTCCTTTCCAAGCAAATGGTGGCAATGTCGATAGTAAAATCTACAGTAATTCATAATGACATAGAAGGTATTAAACAAGACTTAGCAATCATAAAAAATGGTTTGTGTGAAATGAGCGGGTCAATTAAATACACAAATGACCAGGTAGCCATTGGACAAGGCCTAGGTGTAGGCATAAGAATGGAGAGGGATGATGAGGAACTAGTGAATAGACACAAACATGATATGGATCATAGAACAAATAACAAGACTAGACGTAGTTATGCTGAAACAGTGAGGAAGATTAAGGATAATAGAAAGCCATCTGAAACTGTTATCATCGAGATGACAGAAGTGGATAGTGATGGTAAGAAGGAAGAGTTTGACAAAGTAAAAGAAGACATTATAAAGAAAATTAATCCAACGGAATTTGCGATTGGTATAAGAGGGGTGAAGCTGTGCGGGCATGGGAAAGTTTAAATTAACCTGGACAATAAAAAGTCAGCGGAAGTCCTAAAAACGGAAGTCAACAAAATGATGGGTAACAAATTCAAGGTGAGTGAGGAAAATAAGGGCTGGAGGCCTCGTGTGATGGTGATGGGCCTACACAAGAGCTGTCTAAAAGAAGATGATGAAGAAACAGTGAGTGATATTATTAAACAAAACGGGCTTGAGATAAAGAATGATAATGTATATGTCAAAAAGATAGTATCCTATCAAGATAAAAGATTCAAAAATCAAGTAAAGATTGTGCTTGAAGTGGACCCTGAATCAGAAGGAGGCTCACCAAGGAAGGTATTCTGCACCTTGGTTGGTATTATGGTGTGATACAAGATCACATATATGTGAAAAGATGTTTCAATTGTGCAGGCTATGGACATAAACAGAAGGAGTGTAAAAATGAAGCTAAATGTGCAAGATGTGGGGAGCAGCATCTATTAAAGGATTGCCATACACATGATGATGATGTCAAGTGTGTTAACTATGAAGGCAAATGCAAGATTTAACATGGACATAGACATTTGGCATAGCTCGCTTGATATGAACTGCAAATGTTATCTAAGACAGGTGTCTAGTCTTGAAAGTAGAGTAAATTATGAAGATTAGCAACGAAATGGTGATATTAGGAAGAGTCATAAAAGGGTAGTAGACAAACATTGTGACTTTAACATTTTACTGGTTAATGCCAGAGCTTAGTGAGGAACATCAGTGAAGTTGAATTACTATTATCGAAGAAAAAACGAATATAGCGGGAATTACTGAAACGCATGTTACGGGTGACATATATTTATGATCAAGAGATAAAGGTTAGTGGTTACCGAACAGTGAGGTGCGACTCTAACAGTAGAAATACAGGAGGGGTGGTGATATTTATAAAAGATGGAGTGAAATTTATAATAATAAGAAATGTAGCAATAAATAATAATTACTGGGTGCTAGGTGTGGGAGTGTCAGCTGGGGGTAGAGAAAGTTGTGAGGTGAATATTGTATATCGCTCACCAAATGGTAGTAGGGCGGAGTTCATGAAGGAATTTGAAAACATGATGGAACTAGATGGAGACAAAGAGTGTATTGTTGTTTACATGGGTGATTTTAACATAAACTGGAGCAGTGATTGTGATTCAAAATGCCTTAAAGAAAAAATTGATATACACGGACTAAAACAATTGGGTAACAGAGCATACGAGAGTGACAATAAACTCTGAAACGACAATAGACCTAGTCATAACTAATAATAAGAATAGAGTATTTGCTCAAATAGATAGTGGAAACAAAATTTCAGACCATGAAACTATAGAAGTAGGAGTAGCCAGAAGGGGAGGAGGTGAAAATAGAAAGGCAAAAAGTGATGTAAGAATAGTGGAAGATTGGAGAGGGTATGAGGAAACAGAACTTCAATATGATCTTACATGCTGTAACTGGAAAGCACAAAATAGTAGTATGGTAAATGACATGACTGAAGAAATAATTAAAAACATTATTTACTGTAAAAATAAGCAAGTTAAAAAAGTGGAAAGGAAATATAATAAGTGTAAGAGTAAACCGTGGATAAATGAAACTATACTAGAAGGTATAAAAGATAAAAATTGTGCATATAATAGGGCCAAACTTTTAAACACTAATGAGGATTGGGAAGACTTTAGAAATTGTAGAAATAAGGTTAAATCTTTGATTAGGAAGTGTGAAAGAGAGTACTACTGTAAGAAAATAGATGAACAGAAGGATGATACTTGCCAACTATGGAAAACCTTAAAAGAGGTCATAAGTGTAGATAAAAGAAAAGATGAAATGGTAGAAATTAAAGATATTGATGGGTCGGAGATAGTGGATGCTGATAAAATTGCTAACAGGTTTAATGATTATTTCATTGAGAGTATAAATGATATTCTAAAAAGTATTGTGCCTTTAAATGTTGGGGATAATGAGTTAGATATGGGTCAACATGATTTAAATGATAATGATAGAAGGCCTGCAGAGGCAAGCCACAGTTGAGTGAATTTAAACAAATAAATATTAGTGAGCTTAACAAGGCAGTGAGAAAACTTAAAAATAAGAGAGGGTCTATTGATGGTATTGATTATAAAATTTTTATTGATTCATATAAAAATTATTAAACATCAGATCTTGGAACTCATAAATACGTCCTTCAGACTAGGGAAATTTCCAAGTAGACTTAAGGAATCGGTAATACAACCTGTTAGAAAGGTAGTGGGATCTAATAATATAAATGATTTCAGGCCGATTAATATGCTGTCTATACTTGATAAATTGTTTGAGAGCATTGCACACTATCAGCTAGCTGAATATCTGGAGTCAAACAATCTAATAAATGAAAACCAATCAGGGTTTAGAAAAAACCATTCGTGTGAAACAGCAGTACAAAATTGTATTAGTCAATGGCTGGCTGACAAAGACAAAAATATGTCAACAGTAATAGTATTTTTGGACTTGAGAAGAGCATTTGAAACTGTCAATATTAATAGACTCCTAGATAAATTAAAATATATATATGGTATAAATGGGGTGGCTTTTGAATGGTTCAAGGATTTTCTTAAACAGAGGAAACAGAGAGTTAGATATGGGAACACTATTTCTGAGTGTAGAGAGTGTTCTGAAGGGGTTCCACAGGGGTCGATACTGGGACCTCTACTGTTTATACTATATATTAACGATATAAACAGGTGTTGTAAAGTATGTGTCCTAAATATGTATGCTGATGATATGGTTATATATATTAGTGGATATGATTTGGTGGAATTATTTAGAATAATGAATGAGGAACTTGTAAGAATAACTAGATGGCTTAATTTGAATAAGCTGAAACTGAATGTTAATAAATCAAAAGGTATGTTAATAATAAGTGGAAAGGTGAATAATAGTAGGCCTAAAGGTACTGAAAGTAACCTGACACTGAGAGTCGAAAATGAGGAGATTGAAGTAGTTAAAGAGTTTAAATATTTAGGTATATTAATAGATGATAAACTAGATTTTAAGGCGCATGTAAATTACATAGTTAAAAAAATAGGTTATATGAGAAGAATAGGGGGCAAACTTTCAAGTTGGACGAGAAATATGGTTTATAAGAGCATAATTAAGCCGCATTTTGAATTCGGTGCTACTATATTGTACCAAGTTTATAAAAATGATGTTGAAAGGTTACAGGTGTTGCAGAATAAGGCTATGAGATGTATCATTAGATGTGGAAGGGAAACACCTATAAAGAGTATGCTTAATACTTTGGAATGGTTGAGTGTGAAGGAAAATATATTATTGTTAGTATTAGTTTTCATATATAAAGTTAAAAAAGGAATGATGCCAAATTACATGGAGGACAAGATGACTGATGTGAGTAAGGTACATAATGTAAATACTAGGGGAGCAGAAGAAGGAAACTCATGGAGGTCAAATTGTAAAAGTAAAAAATGGCTAGGCTCAGTCTTTAACAATGGTGTAAAGGAATTCGATATGTTACCCAGGGAAATCAAAGAAATAAATAGTTTGGGCATGTTTAAAAGTAAATGTAAAAAATGGATTAAATTACAAGATTTATAGAATAATGTAAGGTAAGAAAGGATTTAGAAAGGCCTAAGTATTAATAAAGTAGTGCTAAGTAGGTTGAACATATGGGAAAATGAAGTATGCATTGTTAGGTAGCTGAGTAGTAGGTCTAAATAAATATTATGTAAAATCCTAGTATGATAGTGTAATGTTTTAAAGTGTTTCAAGTTGTTTGTTGTAATTGATGTTGTGTAGTAGTTGTATGCTATAAATGTGATGTAAGATGTAGAATGGCTAGAATGAGCCAGAAATAAAGAAATACAATACAATACAATACAATTTATTAGGGCTCACCGCCTGGGTAATCCATTGGTTCCTTGATAATTCCTATCAAAATCCTAGCAAAGGCAGTGAGATGGATTACCCAGGCGGTGAGCCCTAATAAATTGTATTGTATTGTATTGTATTGTATTTCTTTATTTCTGGCTCATTCTAGCCATTTCGTTACATCTTACATCACATTTATAGCATACAACTACTACACAACATCAATTACAACAAACAACTTGAAAACACTTTAAAACATTACACTATCATACTAGGATTTTACATAATATTTATTTAGACCTACTACTCAGCTACCTAACAATGCATACTTTTCCAGAGTCGATAAGGAAGTTTCCCGGTTTATCGTCGGTAATCAACCCAAGGACCAAACAAAGTACAATGTTGAATATACAAATTTGCAGATAAGTAAGGTATTATTCGTTGACAATGGATGTTATAATATAAATACATTTTTATATTAGATATTATCAATATTAGGCGTAGGTTTATGCCTCAGGCAAACTATTAGAATATATTAAATTGCTTGGCGTGAATTTGACTACATCCAGTTACACACTTTTGGACGGTGAGAACGTTACATTTCTAGGGCGGTGAGTCCCAGAAATTTTTAACACACGAACATCCAAATGCGCTATATATAATAAGATCCAGGTTCTCTAGTCCTATCCAGGGTTTTAAAGCGAGCTATCTCAAGCCGGCTTGGCTTCAAGCCGACCTCAAACGCTTGGTAAACACTTGAAAGCGAGCTATCTCAAACCGACCTACCAAAGTGAACTGGCTCGCTTTAAACGAGCTAGCCGAGCCTTGCCAACTTGATAGGGAGAATTATGAGTCTCCACTGGTGCCGTTCTAGAAACAAATCGGGCGAGAATTGATGCCTTTCATGCAAAAAAGTCATAAAGGCTATATAATATAGCTACCGTTTAATAATTGGTTTCATTTAATAATTTTGTTTTGGGAAATAAAATGGTTGAAAACTGACGTGTTAGTAGGTTCAGCAGACTGTGACGAAATTAGGCTTTTGTAGCCACGCCTCGGACTAGATGAAACCGGCTTGAGATAGCTCGCTTTAAAATCGTTGGTAAACGTGGTGAGTCTACGATTTTACACCTTTATACGGCGTAATACTGCGTAGGATAAAAAATCGTATTGTATTGTATTGTTTTATTAGTTACTGGATTACATGGATGTCGGAAAAACTAGAGTATAAATTATAAACATATGCATTATGTCCTCCCAACAGTAGGCCTAACATGGACGTCGTCATATATATTATATTTCTGTACATATAACTAAATTATAGTAACAATAAATTCCAAAATATAAGAAGATACTGAGACGTATGTGCATGACATATTGTGAAAAATTAAAATAAGAAGCAATAAGTTAAAATTGAGATAAAAATAGATAAATCATGCCCCTACCGCTATGTTGTAACAAAACCGAGCCCCGGCGATCTTTAAAAGCCCCACTATGAATGTAACAAAACCGGCCTACTATGCTCCCTAGACAAAAGCCTCCAAATGTGCCAATGTAACAAAACTGCCCTTCTTGGCCAGTGAGTACAACTAGAATCCTATCCCTACCTAATGTGTATGGTTCAACCTAACTAGGGAATTTCTATCATCCATACACAAAACATAGACTCACCAATCCCACCAAAATTGAGTCCACCACTGAAACTCGGACGTAACCCCACTGAAAGGAACTTATAGAATAACACCACAATTTGTGAATCAATAGTTATGAAGTAATAATGCAGTCTCGAATTCATAGATTGGGCTGTATTCTCCTTTCCAAAGTAATAATAATAATAATAATAATAATAATAATAATAATAATAATAATAATAATAATAATAATAATAATAATAATAATAATAATAATAATAATAATAATTTCTTGCTTGATGCTTTCACAGCCCGAAATATTAGAGAAATCAATTTTTTTACGAGTCATTTCGCTCAACTCAGGCAACTCTCAGTGTTGCCTCAGATGATGATACGCACAGTCGTATCGAAACGTCAGGTAATTTAATAAAAATGAACACAGCGAAATGACTCGTAAAATATTTGATTTCTCTAATAATAATAATAATAATAATAATAATAATAATAATAATAATAATAATAATAATAATAATAATAATAATAATAATAATAATAATAATTTCAAATTTAAGGCTTTCGCGGCCCGGTAAATAATTAACACAATTAACTGGTCGGGACATTTCGCCGCGTCGATTCTGCTTTTATTGCGTTTGACGTTTCAGCTATCCTGAGGATAGCCCACACAGTTGGGCTGAAACGTCAAACGCAATAAAAGCAGAATCGACGCGGCGAAATGTCCCGACCAGTTAATTGTGTTAATAATAATAATAATAATAATAATAATAATAATAATAATAATAATTAATAATAATAATAATAATAATAATAATAATAATAATAATAATAATGTCTTTATTTAGCGTCAATGCGCTATTGATACAAACACAATTACATATTTGGATGAGCGTAGCGAGCGAAGCGAGCGAAGCGAAGATTCCATTTCACTACACTGGAGAAAAAAATCCGGAATGTTTTTTTTTTTTTTTTTTTTTTTTTTTTTTTTTTTTTTTCTTTCTTTCTTTCTGTATTTTTGTCTGTCTGTTAACACGATTCCGGCTAAACCGATACTCCGATTGCGATGAAATTTTATAGAGGCCTTCGAAATCTCTGAACTAAGAACTGCCACGTTTTTGAGCGCAATCGAAAAATTATTTCTCATGAAAATCGCAATTTTACGATTTTTTTCGATTTTTAAAAAATTTCTTTTACTTATAACTCCTACATGCTTTATCCGATTGTAATAATTTTTTCACAGAACCTTACTTTTATGAATTGATATATTCGTGTGAAATTTGAGCGTGATCAAATAATTATTTCTCATGAAAATCGCAATTTTACGATTTTTTTAATTTCTTCTGCTTATAACATCTACATGTTTTATCCGATTATAATGATTTTTTCACAGAACCTTAATTTTAAGAATTTATATATTCGTGTAAAATTTGTGCGCAATCGAATAATTATTTCTTATGAAAATTTCAATATTACGATTTTTTCCTTTTTTAAAATTATGATTAATTAAAAAAAAAAGTTAATTTTTTATTTTATTTTATTTTATTTACAAAAAATTTCAACAAAGTTCTGATTTTTTCACAGAACAACAGAAAATCCGCAAAACACATGGCAGCTCAATTCACCAATTACGCTCATCCAACAACGCGGCGGGACTTAAGCGTTTTCCTAGTATAATAGTTGATGAGCGTAGCGAGCGTAGCGAGCGAAGCGAAGATTCCATTTCACTACACTGGAGAAAAAAATCCGGATTTTTTTTTTTTTTGTATTTTTGTCTGTCTGTTAACACGATTCCGGCTAAACCGATACTCCGATTGCGATGAAATTTTATGGAGGCCTTCGAAATCTCTGAACTAAGAACTGCCACGTTTTTGAGCGCAATCGAAAAATCATTTCTCATGAAAATCGCAATTTTACGATTTTTTAAATTTCTTCTGCTTATAACACCTACATGCTTTATCCGATTATAATGATTTTTTCACAGAACCTTAATTTTAAGAATTAATATATTCGTGTAAAATTTGTGCGTAATCGAATAATTATTTCTTATGAAAATTTCAATATTACGATTTTTTCCTTTTTTAAAATTACGATTAATTAAAAAAAAAGTTAATTTTTTATTTAATTTGATTTTAATTTTAATAAAAATTCAACAAAGTTCTGATTTTTTCACAGAACAACAGAAAATCCGCAAAACACATGGCAGCTCAATTCACCAATTACGCTCATCCAACAACGCGACGGGACTTAAGCGTTTTCCTAGTTTTACACACTACAAGTAGGTACCTCTCTACCTACATTATAGTACAAGTACATTTTTCAATCATACCCTGTATCTTGAGTATTAATAATTAACTAGGAAAACGCTTAAGTCCCACCGCGTTGTTGGATGAGCGTAATTGGTGCATTGAGCTGCCATTTGTGTTATGCGGATGTTCTGTTGTTCTGTGAAAAAATCATTACTAAATTGATTTTTTTTTTTTTTTTTTAATAAATCGTAATTTTAAAAAAGGAAAAAATCGTAATATTGAGATTTTCATGAGAAATAATTATTCGATTGCGCACAAATGTTACGCGTATATATTAATTCATAAAAATAACGACAAAACGACATTATCACATAACCACATAACTACATAACGAGATAACGTCATAACGACATAACGACATAACCACATAACCACATAACCACATAACGACATAACCACATAACGACATAACCACATAACCACATAACCACATAACGACATAACGACATAACCACATAACGACATAACGACATAACAACATGACCACTTAACCACATAACGACATAACAACATAACGACATAACCACATAACGACATAACGACATAGTAGTAGTAGTAGTAGTAGTAGTAGTAGTAGTAGTAGTAGTAGTAGTAGTAGTAGTAGTAGTAGTAGTAGTAGTATCACTTTTTATTTAGCAAATTGCTATTTTTACAATACATTTCACAATACATTTCAGTTTCACAATATGGCCTTTAATATATTCAATTTCATGTATATAATGCAATTCCCTATACAATCTTTAAAGGCATCTTTATAACTTCACATAACGCCATTGTACCTTAATCATAGACATTGTACTATTATTATCCCGAGTGGGCTCCCATTAAATACATTCATTATAAATTCACATGAGTATAGTATCAGTGTAGGCCTACTATATTTTATTCTAGAATGAACTTTTAATTTGTTATGTTTTAATGGTAAGTTATTCATTAATACATTATACAACCAATATACAATATTCAATTCGTAGGTACCTAGTGCAATACCCTATAAAATAAAATACCCAGGGGTATAAATTTACATTAATACTATTGATTTTCATTAGTCATTGAATCATTTATCCCAGAATGAACACTTTTCATGTGACTTAGCCAGAAGTTTACCCATTTTGATTTGTTTATTGCACTTTGTTCTAAATCTTTTAGGATTGACCTGATCACGTATTTCTATGGGAATTCGGTTAAAATTTTTGAGCCATCTTACAAATATGGAGTTCTCTTCACTTCTTTTACTTACTCTAACAATATTTACATCCATTCCTCTCCTTGTCGGATAGGTGTGTATACTGTATATTATAAATCTGCGTTAATTTGTCCCACAGGTATTTTGGCATCACACCCTTATAAATTTTATGTATGAAAGACAATGTATTCAGGAGGATTCGATCTATAATTACCATCGATCCTAGAGCTGAGCACATTTTATTTATGGATGTACTTCTGTTTACCCCCAATAGAGCTCGCATTGTTTTATTTTGTTGTTTTTGCAAAACTGTTATTTAATTTTTTCCTAATAAGAACAGTAGGGAACTACAGTAGTCTATATGAGAAGCAACAACATAACATAACAACATTACGATATAACCACATAACCACATAACGACATAACGACATAACGACAAACCGACATAACCAAATAACCACATAACGACATAACGATATAACGGCATAATCACAAAACCACATAACTACACAACGAGATACCGACATAACGACAAATTGACATAACCACCTAACCACATAACGACATAACGACATGACAACATAACGACATAACGACATAACGACATAACCACATAACGCCATAACCACATAACAACATAACGACATAACGACATAAGGATTTTTTTCTTCTTCTTTTTTCTTTTTTTTCTTTTCTTTTTTTTTCCTTTCCTTTTTTCTTTTTTCTTTTATTTTCTTTTTGTTTTCTTTTTTCTTTTATTTCATTCCCCACCCCCTTTTTTTTATATATTTGATTCATTCATAAATTGCATTTAATATCCTTTTTATTTGTTATCAAATTTGTTGAGTATTTAATGCATTGTTGTAATATTACTATTTCAAATATTTACTTAAATGTAGTTCATTGTTGTGTCTGCATCTATGTAATTAGATTTATTTAGTTGTCCTCCTTTGTAAATCAGTTTTTATAACTGAATAGGATAGACGTTAAATAAATAAATTAAATAAATAAATAAATAAACCCAATAACGACATAACGACATATCCACATCACCACATAACGACATAACCATATAACCACATAACAAAAACGATAAAACGACATAACGACATAACGACATAAACAGATCACCACATAGCCACATAACGAGATAACGATCTAACGACATAACGACAAAACCACATAACCACATATCGACATAACCACATAAACGACATAACGACATAACAACATAACTACATAACTACATTACCCCATAACCACCTAACCACATAACGACTTAACGACATAACCACATTGTAGTGTTTATCCAAGTGGCAGTGAGTTAACAATAAGGAGAACAGTTGACTTGATCTAATGGACGGACCGGAGACAGAGGTTGTATGAAGTGTGAAGTATTTATATAAATAAAAGAGTTTACTTAAATGTGTTTATATTATTAATACCCGGGATTACACATCCTACATTGGCGACGAGGATAATGGCAGATACAGTTCAGCCCGATCGTTCAGGCCTGCCTACATTTGATTGTTTATATACGGCAGACATAGGCCAACGTTGGGTAAGATGGAGAAGAGCCTTTGAACTATATGCTGAAGGAGAGGGAATAGTCGACGATGCAAGAAAAAAAGCATTATTTCTTAGCAAAGCAGGTATGTCAGTCCAAGATGTATACTTTACTAAAATTAAAGATCCTTCCTGTGTTCAAATTGAGAATGAAAAGGGGTTTGATCATGCTGTTAGAATATTAACAGAGCATTTCGTACCTCATTGCAACATTCCATATGAACGATATTTGTTCCGAAAGATATCACAAGAGAATAAGGAAACTGTAGGTCAGTTTGTCACCCGCCTCCGTCAACAAGCTGTTAACTGTGAATTTGGCGAAAGCCTAGAGGAACAGATGAGAGATCAAGTAGTTGAAAAATGCAAGTCATCTAAACTAAGACATAAGCTGTTAGAAAAGGTGAATGAATTAACCTTGGCAATAGCATGCTCGCTGGCTAAATTGTTAGAAGCCACTGAGTATCAGGCCTCGAATATGGAAGGCAACAAGACGAGTGGCACAGTTCTAGGCTTAGAAGATCATATAAACAAACTTGAAGTTACCGATAGGCCTACTGATAAGTACAGTAGACCTAGGGCTAGAACTGAAGATGAACGGAGTAGGCCTAGATCTACAGAGTCGGAATGCTCTCGATGTGGCTACATAGGACATACAAGGAATGATGCTAGCTGTCCTGCGGTAAACCAGGTATGCCGGAAATGCAATCTTAGTGGACACTTTGAAAAATGTTGCAGGACCAAAGATCATAAACAGGGGTACTCAAAAAAGAAGTATTCAAAACAGGGGTACTCAAAACAGAAATCATCTAAACTGCGACATGTGCAAGATACGTTCAGTAGTGATAATAGCTCAGATGGCGGAAGTGTTTTCATTATAAAAACCATCAACAAAGTGACAGCAGAAGATATGGTCAGAGTAAAGATTGGAGGTGTGTCAGTGAATGTCATTGTTGACTCTGGGGCATCTTGCAATGTTATTGATGAAAGTACTTGGATACGTTTGAAGGCAAGCAAAATAATTTGCAATAAGTTTTACCACAAGCAAGGTGCTGTACCCATATGGGAAGCGAGAACCATTGCAAGTCCTAGGGAAATTTAAAGCCCTGGTAGAAGTAGGCCCAGGAAGAGTGAAGGGGGCAACATTCTTTGTCATTAAGGAAAAGGGTCAGCCATTACTGTCTAGGAGTACTGCCACAGACTTGGGGATTCTTAAAATCGGACTGAATATAAATCAAGTACGAAATCAGAAGGTTAGGCATGCAGCCAAATTGGGAAAATTGAAGAATTTTCCAACTAAAGATACCAATTAAATCTGAAGTTAAGCCTGTAGCTCAACCCATGAGAAGAATACCAGTCCCTCTACGGAAAAAGTTGGAAAATAAACTTGTAGAACTGGAAGAAATGGACATAATTGAGAAAGTTAAAGGACCAACATCATGGGCATCACCTTTAGTGGTAATACCAAAAGGGATGGCGACATAAGAGTGTGTGTTGACATGAGGCGTGCTAACACTGCAGTTGAGCGTGAAAGACACCCCATTCCTACATTTGACGATTTTCTTCCGGAACTCGTAGAGAGTAGATATTTCAGTAAACTAGACATTAAACAAGCGTTTTCATCAAATTGAGCTAAGTCCCGAGTCAAGAAAGATCACCACTTTTCTTACCCACAAAGGCCTGTACCAGTACAAAAGGCTTATGTTTGGAATCAGCTGTGCACCAGAAATGTTTCAAGGAATCATGGATCAGCTGTTCCAGGGCTGGGAAGGAGTACTTGTTTTCATCGACGATCTTTTGGTACATGCCAAGACAAAAGAAGAACATGACAAAAAGACTTCACCGTGTACTACAGTTGCTCGACACCGGTAGGGCTAACATTAAACGAAGAAAAATGCATTATGGGTGCTAAAGAAGTGGCATTCATGGGTCACAAGTTTAACAAGGAAGGGATACAACCAACCCAGGACAAGATTGAAGCGGTTCTCAAAGTTTAGAGCACCAACAACGGCAGAAGAAGTCAGAAGCTTTCTGGGTTTGGTAAATTTTGTTGGAAGATTTATCCCTAACTTAGCAACGATTACTGAACCTTTACGAAAGTTAACCAAACATGGAGTGCCTTTTACGTGGGGTCCAAAACAAGAAGGGGCGTTTACCATATTAAAACAAAGACTGGCTGAGGCCAGGTGCTTCAGGGTATTATGACCCAGAGTTACAGACACAAGTGATAGCCGACGCCAGCCCAGTAGGCCTTGGAGCTGTACTTATCCCAAATTGGGCCCGATGGACCAAGAGTAATTAACTACGCAAGCAAGAGTCTGACAGATATCTAAGCCCGATTCTCCCAGACTGAGAGAGAAGCCTTATCGTTAGTGTGGGCGTGCGAGCACTTCCATATGTATTTGTTTGGAAAACACTTTGACCTTATAACTGATCACAAACCACTGGAGTTTATATTTTCACCAAAGGCAAAGCCCTGTGCTAGGGTTGAAAGGTGGGTCTTGCGCCTACAGTCATATAACTACACAGTAATCTATCGCCCTGGGAAAACAAACATTGCAGATCCCCTGTCTCGACTGCTTGACAAATCAGAAAACAAGACAACCCAGTTCGATAGCGAGGGAGAGGACTACCTAAGACTTATCGTGGAGGAATCAACACCAATCGCAGTAAGGTTGAAAGACATTGAACACGCATCCTGTCAGGACTCAGAATTACAAGGAGTAATGCACAGTTTAGAGACGGGCATATGGGAAGATAAAACAAAGAAGTATAACCCTTTCAGAAATGAACTCTGCCGAGTTAACAATCTTATTCTCAAAGGAACACGAATAGTAATTCCACAGGAATTACAAGATCAGATTCTTCTGTTGGCTCATGAGGGACATCCTGGAATCGTGGCTATGAAACATCGATTACGATCCAAAGTATGGTGGCCAAAGATAGACCATGATGCTGAACAATACGTTAAATCGTGCCATGGTTGCCAGTTAGTAGGGTCGGCAGATCCACCAGAGCCACTAAGGAGAACTGAACTTCCATCAGAACCCTGGCAAGAGATAGCGATCGATTTTTTGGGTCCTCTTCCATCAGGACACTATCTATTTGTCATTGTAGACTACTACAGTCGGTTCTATGAGGTAGAAATTATGAAAACTATCACATCCGCTAAGGCAATTGAGCGTTTGAAACCGATTTTTGCTCGATTTGGTTTGCCACGCATCATCAAGATGGATAATGGCGCACAGTTTATCAGTAATGAGTTTGAAGAGTTTTGCAAGATTAATAACATCAAACTTGGCCATGTTACACCCCTTTGGCCACAAGCAAATGGGGAAGTCGAACGTCAGAATCGATCACTTCTGAAGAGACTCCGAATTGCGCAGGCAACAAATCGAGATTGGAAGGAAGACCTATTGGCATATCTCACCCTTTACCGAGTCACACCACACAGTACAACAGGAGTAAGTCCATCAGAACTTATGTTCAAAAGGAAAGTAAGGAGAAAATACCTGCTTACTGTCCAGATAACTACCTGGATGGCGAACTTCAAGATCGAGATAAAGAGCGGAAATGGAAAGGTAAAGAGTATACCGACAAGAAGAGACATGCAAGAACATCCAATGTTGAAGAGGGGACATAGTTTTGGTAAAACAAAACAAAACCAATAAACTTTCAACTTCCTTTCATCCTACTCCACACCATGTCATTCTAAAAAATGGCAATCAAGTTACTGTCCAAACTCCCGGAGGGGTACAGTTTACCCGAAACACGTCCTTTGTAAAGAAATATAGTCCAAGGACACCAACCTCTCCGAAAATAAATAATGAAGAGAAAAGTAGAGATGATTCAGATCAGTATCAACAGTGTTCTGAGCTTGCAGCTTCCTCCACACTTGGGCTGACAGCAGACGAGTCGAGCCAGTGCCAGACGACTGGTGTTCCCTGGGGAGGTACATGTCTTACACCCGTAAGGCCTCACCCAAGACCTCATCGAGATCGAAAACAGCCTTTACGTTATCCTGAATAAATTAATGTTGTATGTATTGTATTGTATTCACCTGTATATATTTTGTTTAAAAGAAGAAAGAGATGTAGTGTTTATCCAAGTGGCAGTGAGTTAACAATAAGGAGAACAGTTGACTGTGATCTAATGGACGGACCGGAGACAGAGGTTGTATGAAGTGTGAAGTATTTATATAAATAAAAGAGTTTACTTAAATGTGTTTATATTATTAATACCCGGGATCACACATCCTACACACATAACAACATAACGACAACGACATAGGCCTAATGAAATAACGACATAACGACAAAACCAGATAACCACATAACCACATAACGACATAACCACATAACCACATAACGACAAAACCACATAACGACATAACGTCATAACGACAATACCACATAACCACATAACCACGTAACGTACATAACGACATAACGACCTTCATAATTCAGACCTTCATGCCACAAACAGTTACTGCTGAGCTCTACAACTTAGCTATTTACTTGCAGGATGGCCATTAAGACCTTGATGCCACAATCTGTAATGGCTGTGAGGTTTAACTAAGCTATTGGTTTGCAGGAGGCTATTAAGACCTTGATGCCACAATCTGTTAAGGCTGTGCAGTTTAACTAAGCTTTTGGCTTGCAGGAGGCCATTAAGACCTTGATGCCACAATCTGTTAAGGCTGTGCAGTTTAACTAAGCTATTGGCTTGCAGGAGGCCATTAAGACCTTGATGCCACAATCTGTTAAGGCTGTGCAGTTTAACAAAGCTATTGACTTGCAGGGCGGCCATTAAGACCTTCATGTCACAGACTGTTAGAGCTGTGCTCTACAACTAAGCTATGACTTGCAGGCGCCATTAAGAACTTCATGTCACAGACTTTGGAGCTGTGCTCTACAACTAAGCTATGACTTGCAGGGCGGCCATTAAACCTTCAAGTCACAAATTTAGACTGTGTTCTACACTAAGCTTCTTGCAGGCGGCTTAAGACCTTCATGTCACGACTGTAGAGC
>JAMZAV010004661.1:0-50372 GCA_024449915.1 Sweltsa coloradensis | reverse complement strand
TTGTAAATGTCCCATTCGAAAAAAAGAATATATTTTGATACGGTATGGTAGTGAACCTTAAGAATGTAATTCATGTGAATAATAAATTCCTGACAGTCTGTCATTAAACCAATTCCAATTCTTGTTTATTCTTTCTTATATTAAATGAAAAATGTCTATGTAGCCATATGCTTATTTTATGTAAATCCACAGGAGTCGCATCAATATAATATATATTTGCCATCAGCTAATTCGTCATGGTGTTATTGGTTATTCGACCAGCGGAGACCGTCATTCAAGGCCATTCGTCAGTATTGGAACCCAGTCTTGGAGAGGAACGCGTTCCTTTTTCAGGAACTTTTGTGGGAACGCGTTCCTATTCTTAGATCTGAAACTCGTAACGTCAAAGTTACTATTTCGTGGGAACTTGGAACGAATTTAACGTTCCTTTATAAGTTCCTTTCGCCGTCGTAATCCCGTCGAATTCCAGTACCTTATATAAACTGCAGTTTAAAAAATATCTTGCCACCAATGGCAATGGCGGGGCAATTAATATTTTCGTGTGAAATTTAAACGCAATCGAAAAAATATTTCCCATGAAAATCGCAATTTTACGATTTTTTTCAATCTTTTTTTTTTTCTTGTGCAAAGTTGGCCTCTTCAGCCATTCTTCTGTCTTGCTATCCAATACACACACATAACAAAAACTTGTAGAAATACAGCCAAACCTTACACACTCAAAAGAAATGAGATCTAAAAAAAGGGCCAAGCTCATCTACCCTTCCACATTTGCGCATTCTTAATTCATAAACGTACAGTGTCCCATAACAGCATCCTCGAAAAGCTTGGCAAAATAGAATTTGCGATTATTAATTTAAACGTAATAGTTCAACCAAGTTCTTTTTTCTAATTAATTTAAACGTAATAACATGCAAATTTTATTTTGCCAAGCTTTTCGAGGATGCTGTTATGGGACACTGTACGTTTATGAATTAAGAATGCGCAAATGTGGAAGGGTAGATGAGCTTGGCCCTTTTTTTTTAGATCTCATTTCTTTTGAGTGTGTAAGGTTTGGCTGTATTTCTACAAGTTTTTGTTATCTGTGTGATCTCATTACTTTTTCAAGTTCCATTGTAAAATTATTTGTTAAAATATTATAATTTTATCAAAGTTGATTTAATTTCTATGGTATTAGCAATAACAAAAGGATGTAAAATATCTAGACCCGGATTCATGTACATCCTGGGTATAGGTGGTATAACCATGGTATAACGACGGTATAAGGACTGGACCCCAATTCTTGAGTTCGTGGGAGATGAGTTGAAAACGCAATTTGAACGGTATCGTGGAAAACGTCATGGGCTGTTATTTACGTGGGGTGAGGTTCACGAAATCCAGACAAGAGCTCGAAAACGTTCTATATTTATTCTAGATGGCAGTGCCTTCATAAACGCGGGCCAATCGAAAGACGAGTTGCATGAAATGATTTGATTGTTGCAATTATGTAAACAAACAGATGATCACGCTCATATTCGACACCTTGCTTCGACATTGTGTGTAGTAGCAAGCTGACTTTGATCATGGCTCAACATGGCTAAAAAGAAAAGAATATGTGTGTTATTTCGGAACATTTTTGTATAGCCTTGGTGGACAATCATACTATTGTTTATCTGCATTAGGCTTTTAGTAATCAAAATTAGTTGTTTGTGCGGGAAGTGTTTTAGAACTATGTTTTGCTGGCTTAGGGTTGGCTAGTTTTGTGATACATGTAATGTAAGTAATAATTTTATCTAGTCCAATAGCCTAATGGAACTTTAGACCTACACTGTTGTATTATAAATAATTTTCTACATCTGGGCCTAGGTCAGGGACAGTTTCTGATTTGTTTTATGAGAGTATAATGACAACTTTTCTCTTTTTACACATAGAAGCAAAATTTAAAATGTCCTCCATTTGTTTACGTATCGCACTTTCCCGCCTAACTCTGCTTATACCGTCAACAAGTGTCAAGTAACTATGGCTACTTGTTGATTGTATGCCTAGTGTTTAAGGCTTATTTAAAACCTTTATTTGGAAGCCTTCCAGCAAACTTTTTCAACTTTTTTTTCAAAAGAGACTATATTACTATAACCTTAATGTCCATGTAAAATATGAACATTGTAGCCCCACCCGTCTGGTCAGAATCGCGGGCCGATTGAAACTGACGAATTAGATGTTAGCAGTAGCTAACATCTTTAAAGTGATTTTGAGCATGTTTCAAGCCATTTTTTCACCAAGAAGGAATGGTCGTACCCCAATAAAATTTGGCATGTGTTGTCAGGTACCTAAATCCCCTCGATTGTGATAGTTTTCAAGTTCACATCACGTTACATGACGGCTGGGTAACACCTCGAAATCACCCCAACTCTGCTTGGTGTATAAGGTGCTTGAGTGTGTAGCGCACCGCGGCTTGGCTGCGGCGCCCTAACGGGCACCTAGATAAGACTGCCTCCTTTTCTATCCTGCTCAGGTCATCGGGCAGGGAGTCAATGTCATTCTTGAGGGCGGCGCATCTGAAGAGATGCGCTCTGTCTTGATCTTCTAAATTACAAAGTTTGCAGGTGGCCGGTTCGTTGGTAATGTTGAAGCGGTGCAGGTGGTGCTGCAAGACGTCGTGACCGGTTACAAGCCGGAAATGGGCGGTGGCCGTCTTCCTCGACCAGTCTTTGTCTGGCCCTTTTTTGATCTCGGTCCACCAGTTCACCAGTTCCTAAAAAATGTCTTCGACTTATTACACCTAGGCTCTACATGCTATATCCGATTGTAATGATTATTTCACAGAACCTTAATTTTATGAATTAACATATTCGTGTGAAATTTGAGCGCAATCGAAAAATTACTTCTCATGAACACATGGCAGCTCAATGCTCCAATTACGCTCATCCAACAACGCGCCTGAAAAAGCTGTGATGGGCCAAAATGGTCCACATTCACACAAGGTTGCCCCGGCTGCCAAGCCGTGTAGAAAGGGTCGCAAGCCGTCTGTCGTCCAGGTCTTAGGGTCTTGAACACGTTACAAATGTTATTCACGTTCTTCCTGAAAGCGAAGACTCGAGGACGAGGTGGAGAAAGTAGGAAGAACGAAGGATCCAACTCACCAGAAAGTAGTCCTAGAGTGATATGTGTAATGACGGTGCATCTCCCATTTATTGAAAAGAAAGAAAAACAAAGCAAAGGAACAAGCAGGCCCACGGCAAAATTACCAGGACATATGGGTCCTTGACTTAGGTTCAAGAAGTGCAAACTTGTGAGATGTAGAGCCCCACAAATATACTACATAACAATACCATGCCCCTGGGCAAATACTTGATAGGCTTATATTGCTCTTAACCACAGTAACAAACCATAAGTGATAAATAAAACATGAATAAACAGCGGGGGGGGGGATTAAGTAATTATTGAGGGTGCCCTAACGGAATGATTCCTTGGCCAGCTAGCCCACACTCTGATTACATAGAAAAGAACAATAATTAGTTATTATATCCTAAATAGCCAGGTGGGGGTTTAAGTACCCTGAGTTGATTGCCTTTGCAATAATAAGGGTGTCCCCTAAAGGAATGATTCCTTAGCCAGCTAGCCCACACTCTGATTACACAGAAAAGAACAATAACTGGTTATTATGATGATGATGATTCCTTGGCCAGCTAGCCCACACTCTGATTACACAGCAAAGATCAATGACTAGTTATTATAACATTGATAAACATGTTGGGGAGTAAGTAACCTGAGTTGATTGCTTTTGCAATAGGCTGTGGATATTTTAACCGTAGCCACGGAAAAATTACGTTATACAATTTAACCGTAGACTGTACTACGGTAACAAAAACATCTTCCAAGACCTTTAACGTTGCTATTAGCCTTGTTTACATGGAGGACTGAGTACGGTATTGAGTACGGTTTTTGTACTCAGTACGTCATGTAAACACGTAAAAACCGTACCGTACCGGTTGGGTTCGGTCCGACGAAAAGTAGCTACCGTACTGGAAGATCGTACTGAGTACTGCTGAGTACTATCATGTAAACAGGTTTCTTAGACAAAACCGAACTGAAAATCATATTGCCAACCTAAACATAGGCCTAGTACTACGAAACAAAGGTTGGTAATCGTTACAAATTATTTTCCCTGCACTTTCATGTGACATGTCAGTTTCTTGTTACTAACGTGGCCTACGTATCCAGATAGTTTTTATTTTTAACTTTCCTCTTGGGGTAACATCATGGCTAAACGAAATGTTGGCAGTGCTGGCAGTAGCTTTTAGTTTTGTCAGCCGCCGATAGGTAGAGTTGATGCTGAACTGAAAGTGAGTTCAGTTTTAGTTCGGTACGAGTCATGTAAACGCTTTGACACCAGATAGAATTCAACGACATCTCGGTACCGTACCGTACTCAGTCCTCCATGTAAACAAGGCTATTTTAAACGAAAGTCCTTTTTCGGTTGTCGTCGTCCTTTTTTGCTGTTTTAGTAACAACAAAAAAACATCAAGACCTTTAACATCGCTATTTTAAACGAGAGTCCTTTTTGGTAGGCCTAGCCTAGGCCTAGGCCTAAATGTCGTCGTCCTTTTTGCTGTTTTGGTAACAAAAAAATCTTCCAAGACCTTTAACGTTGCTATTTTAAACGAAAGTCCTTTTTCGGTTGTCGTCGTCCTTTTTTGCTGTTTTATTAACAACAAAAAACCTTCCAAGACCTTTAACGTTTCTATTTTAAACAAAAGTCCTTTTTAGGCTGCCTACCTAGGCCTAGGCCTAGCACTTTTTAAACGCTTTTATCATCTAGAATTGTGTTTGCGACGGGGCCGAATGTAGTGAAATCATTTGCAGAAAAAACATGGACCCAAATAGAATGGTAAAAAAAAACGACCAAACGAAAATTTGAACCGCCGAACTTTCGCATAGAATTCGGACGCGCTACCACTCTGCCACAATGCAGTGTGATATTTGCAGCTATTGGCCTAGTTAGGTGGTATCGTACTGCTACGGACGATTTGTTATTGTTAATTTGTCCGTAGCCTACGGTTAAATAGCCACTACCTTTGCAATAGTGGGTGTACCCCTAAGTAAATACCACTTGAGCTGAGTCGCCCTGGAAAACATCAAAACGCAGGGCCCGGAACCTGGGACGAGGAACAGCAGTAATTCTCAAGGTAGAGTTCACTCCCACAGACAGCCGGAAGCCGAGGGCCACGTTAAGATAGGATTGCCGGTAGTCCACGCCCTAGGAACTAGGCCTAACTCCAAGCCTCTACTAGGACCCTGTCAAAAGCCAAAGAGAAACCCACCTAGGAATAGAATAAACAGCAAATACCGTAATATAACACTACGTAGTGTTATATTACGGTATTTGTAAACAGCACCCACAAGACGCCACTGCCGCCTAAACAAATATAAAACAAGGAAAATAACTCACCACAGCTTGGGTAAAAAAGTAGGAACCAGCAGTGCGATCACGTAAAACTCCAGAGATAACGATAGAAAACGATTTCTATCGTTATCTCTAGCTACAATAGATAACTTTTGCGATCACGTAACTACATAGCTAACGTTCTCTATAGAAAGCGATTTCTACTAGAAAACTTCTTTATCGACGTACGATAATAATTATCGACGTACATATTATTGTACGTCGATAAATTATCGTACCTTCACAGCCATGTTTACAGCGTTAAATCGCAAATAAAAATCATTGCAAGGCAGTGAAAAAATGAAAAAAGCGGTAAATTCAAATACGTACCAACATGACGTAAATTCATATCGTAGCCTACGTAATAAAATGATAAAAATAATAATAATAATAATAATAATAATAATAATAATAATAATAATAATAATTTAAATAATAGCTCCGGTTTTGACCGAGTTTGTATGAAATACATCCAATAAAATAATAATAATAATAATAATAATAATAATAATAATAATAATAATAATAATAATAATAATAATAATAAGTCAAAATATTGAAACAACGTGGGACAGAAAAGTTAGCCGCTACTTTGACTTAGGACAAGAAATAAAGAAAATGTGGAAACAAGATCAAGTCACTACAATACCAATTATTGTGTCAGCCACGGCCGTTGTACCACACAACCTACAACCCACCCCATAGTTTACACCAACTGGACATTAACAAGAATTTATTCATCAAAATGCCGAAAGCGGTTTATAATTTGTACATGCCATATAGCCCGAAAATTCCTCAATGACAATGTTTTATAAAACCATTTTATGTTGTATATTTTGTAAAGATTAAGATTAGTTTTTGATTTGAATGTTATGTTGAATACTGTATAGATTTTAGATAAGTTTTGAATATTAATGTTTTGTTATTATTATAGGCACATGCATTGCTTGACATAGTCCGCAATACATTGCATTTACTTGTACCGGTTTGTACCGAGATGTGGAAACATGTGAATAAAATATAATAATAATAATAATAAATAATATAATAAATAATAATAATAAATAATAATAGTAATAATAATAATAATAATAATAAAAATAATAATAATAATAATAATAATAATAATAATATAATTTTTTTTTTTTTTTTTTTTTTTTTTATTGGAAGTACATATTTAAATACATGATTAGTTCAGTATGGAAACGAGTCCCACAAGCCACACAAGCGGCTTAGCTGTGGGGATAAAAAACATTGACAATTAATAAATAATAATAATAATAATAATATAATAATAATAATAATAATAATAATAACTAGGCTATAAATAATAAATTAAAAAATAGTAAAAAAAAAAGTCTGTGTTATTATTTATTAATTCATTGCATAATAGTAGCCTTGGTTATAATTTACAAGCCAACTGATTTTTCAAGTTTTATACAATCCCTGACCATCCAGAGAAAAGCTTTATTATTATTAGGTATGTTTAATTGGATGTAGAAAGACAGTAGGTCTTCTTGCACAACCCTATGTTTTGTATGCAAAGTTCATACTTCGATTTCCAAGACAAAATTACAATTGCCATCCCTTACAGCCTACAAACATTGTAGAAAGACTTCCCTCCCTGGTAGAAATATTTGTATGCCAACGGTCGCCAAGCGTCACCAACAGATCACCAAGGCTTATTTTTGATCGCCAACAGTTACCAAGTGATTACCAAGGGTCGCCACCGAAATTTCAAAAGAAATATATGACAGCCAAACGTTCACCAAAAGGCAGCCAACGAGTCACCACTTTGCAATGCAGTATTTTGACACAAAAACGACCTGTTGGCGACCATTTGGCTGCTGTTGGTGATCACTTGGCGATCACTTGGCATCAGTTGGTGAACTAGTTGGTGACCTGTTGGTGACCACTTGGCACCATTTGGCAACCAAATATTTTTACTAGGGCTTGCAGATATGTTGATTGGCCATGTTTCTATTAGCCCACCATTTGGGAAGGTATACTAGGAAGGATAAAGTGAACACAGATAGTGTAGGCCTAAGTTAACAAATAAGCAGCTACCAGTGGTGTCAAAATGTTTTCAAATATCAGGATTCAGCATTTGTATGGGTAATGGCACTTTCTCAGACAAACTACACTAATTGTTTTCCAATTTGGGTCTGTAGCAAGCATAAAAGTGTAAAATAAAAAACTTGTCTTATTACACTTTTTATAAGGGAAATTTTGAAACTAATTCTACAGAAACAAGGCATTTTTGGTTTACAATTCAAAATAATTAGCATGTGTGTGTGTCACATGAACACATCTCCACAAGTGCCTCAGACTGTATAAATATAATGCCTCTTCTATTATCATTTAGGCCCTACACAGACAATTTTGTGTAGTGTTTTACTGAAATGCAATTAAATTTGGTAAGAAATTACATCTTTATATAATTTTGGCTTCACTCCTTGTGAAGGACAGAATTTACATTTTTAAATCTAGGGGAGAGGTGTTTTTAAATATATATTTTAATATCCTATTGATTAATGTGGTAGCCATACTAAAAGAAGATCAATATGGTTGTAGAGGAAGTAGGAGCAAAATGTCAATGATGCAGATTTATTAGAAATGTGGTAGGCCTACATAACTAGCTACTGTTTTGAGGTCTAGAGAATAATTGTGCTTATATTTTATAGTTTATAAGCATGGACCTCTTGCAGGCATACTACAAAATCAAATAGTGTCTTTGTTAAAATCAATACAATGTTTCTGTTTTATTACAATAATATTAAAAAATACATCCAAGCAAAAATATAAGTAGGGCCTACCTAATGCAGTAGGCCTACCTAGGTACCGTCTACTGTAGATAGCTGTCAAGCCTATACTTACTGTACATAGGCCTAGGTGGGTACATTTTTTAAAGAAATGTTAGGCCTACTACACATAGGATTAAACATTACAACTACATAGTGCTTGAAAGTTGAAAGCTGCATTATTTAGCACCATTCACTTCAGTGTTTCTCTGCCAATCACCTACGGTACCTGTTTAGCATTAAATATGGAAGGTACAAGTTAAGTTACCAAGTATTCAGATTTAAAATAGTTGGAAATAAATTGAAAAATTAAATCATTTATCTCAGCCGGGTATCGAACCTGGGTCTGTCATATTGGTCTTGAATTACATGTATGTGATTCAGTGTTTTGTTGATTGAGTAGGTAGAGATTCTTTTATGTGTACCGGTACAGAGATAGCTGTCCGTAGTGGATCATAAGGTTTGCGTGCAGGTCCGAAGTTTGATCCTTGCTCACGCGCCTGGGTTTGGTCGAACTATGTAACTGTAGGGCAAGGCTTGGGATAAGTTCTCCGAGCAAGATAAGGGCCTACAGACTAGGGGCACTGTAGACTAGCTTAGACAAGTGATGAGTTAGCTAGGCTAGCCTATGCTAGGCCAATCCTTCTCAGGTTGACAAATGACATGCACTATCCTATCGCATTCATCACAAAGCATATATCGCAATATGAGAACAGCACCTAGCTGGTCTTACATAGGGATGACATGAAATTAACTGCGGGTCAAAGGCCATTGTGTAGGCCCTAGACCCATCCATTGTGTGTCAGCATAGCCTACACCAAGCCCTAGAACCGAATACTAATGCGAAAAGTAAGGTTAGAGGAGCCCTGCGATCTAGGCTAAGCATCAAGCCTCTATTCTACTGTACTATTCTATACTACTACTCCTACCTGCCGGGCTTAAATTGACTAGGCCTAACACTTGTGATATGACTGGTCGTAATTGGCCCTACAGAAAATAATAGGGACTTACTACGCCTGGGCCCTAGGCCCCTAGCGCAGTTGGTTTGACAGGACTGTCACCCACCAATGTAAAGAAGGTTAGGTTGTTATGCAGGCCAACATGTAGGCCTACACGCCGACGGCTGGAAACTCGGAAGGCTGTGCCAAGAGGAGGCAAATTCAAAATAGTCTTTTATGAATTACATATTTTCGTACGGCCGTTTGGATGCCGGCTAGGCCTACACGGTGGACTAGAGTCCTTGTAATCTAGCCTTCATGGTAAGCTTACGCACAGTATGGGCTAGGCCTAACATACGCCTACGACAAACTGAGCAATTTGAAGATTATTTGATAAAGTTATTGAACCTAGATAGTTTATTATTGTTCTGCATACCTTGTTATGTGATCTACGTGTAACAAATAACATCTAAAGTGCATCATTTTATTGTTATTAAATAAAAGAGCTGAGGCGGTATTGATATGAAACAAGTCCGCCATTTGTAATTTGAGCTTTCTATAGGTGACAACTCGTAACGCGATCTCCTTTGCTCACGCTAAATATTTGTCACTGTAGTTATCGTTGTCTATAGAGAAGTGATGTCACGAGTTACGTGGTCGGACTTTAGGATAGTTGTCACAGAATTGAGATAACGATAGAGAGCTCATGAGCTTTCTATAGAAATCGATTTCTACAAGCTTACATGATCGCACTGCGGAAACCGACGGTTTCGTGGGAAAACGCCCCCCTCGGCCACACCTATTACGAGGGCTAGAAGAACGCCCGTGTACCCACCGGTTGTTCCTCCCAACTGTCAAGCTTGCCCGTCACCCACGGAAAACCACTTAGACCATCTATACCCTTCGGGTAGACGGATAGCGCGGCAATATTCGTGAAGCCGACCTGCGGCCAGTTCCAAGAACGAGGTGGTGGCAAAACATCGCGCGCGCTGCGTTTGACTGTATGCAAAGATACAGTAAAAAGCTGTAAAACAATGTGGATTTTCATTCCACGTGCAAATATTTTGTTGAATTTATTTTTCGTAATGTAGGACACTATTTTACTTCAGATTATTATTGTGGTTATTTTACCAAATATATATTTCAAGTGAATATAGACCTGAGAAAGCACATGGCCTGTCATGAACATAATATGCCTTATACTTCTGGTATAATGGCTGTTGAAGGCGATTTGGTATTATTATATAAATAAAATACAGTATAATGTATAAAGTGATTGTTGTGTTATCATTTTTTTAGCTAACTATAGTGCAAAATATAATTTCGTATTCATATGCATAATTATTGTTTTGAACTGTTTTTCACAAAAATTGTTATATTTGGATGGAAACATAGGCCTATTTCCTTTAAAAAAGTGCAGGCCAATATTCGTTCTACTATTATTTTGTATGCCCTCACTACAGCCAAACAATAACAAAGTGATTTTGAGAATGGTGACATCTGATGTACCCCTCCCCCCCCCCACCCTATTCCTCAACAAACAACCTCACTTGCATAATAGGCACCTTTATCAAAAATCAAAATATTAATTAATTTAACATTTTAAGTGTTACAAAATTCTGTTTCTATATATACTATCACTACTTATTCAGCCATTCCCCCATGAACCCTATTTGCAAAGGGTTCCATAATAATTATGTCATCTTGGGTTTTTGATAGATTTTTTTATTTTTTAATAGAGCACAATAGGTTACAAAACTAAAATGACACTGTTTACAAATTATATTATTATTTTACCATGAAAACACGATGTTTTAAAAGCTTTTTATTCTGAAATTTGAGAAAATTTGAGTTTTGGAGAATTCCGCTTCAACCTGCTTATTTTTTGTTTCACATAGACTATACTATTACTACGCAATTACCAATCTACAATGTGCATTTAGAAACTTGCACGAATAATATACACTCTTAACACGCAAAAATATGCGTTCCGAAATTACACCTTCTCTTGGTAATAAGCATATTTTGACCAAACCACATGCTAAATTACGTAATGATTTACAGACAACGTAGCTGAGTATACCTACGTCAATGACGGCCAATTTTATACCAAAATCCTCTAAGGTCACGGGGCTCAAAGGTCGTCCCCTTGTTATTTCTTATGTGAGATTTACCGGACGTCTAGATCGAAAATTAACCTAAGGAAAATTTACTGGTAACGGTGGACCAACATTTGTTCTGTTTTAAATTCATAACTAGTTAGTCAAAATGAAATATATTTTTTGAGTTTGGTGGGTGAAGGGTGAATACCCCTTTTAGAAAAAACATTTCCTCCCCGTAAATAAAAATAATATATAGTAGGCTACAGATGATGATGATGATGAAGATGTTGAAATCTGGCATATTTCCGCCAAACACATAGAAATAAATTTCTATCGGAATATGGTTAAAATAAATTAAAATCTTCTTTGATGTGTTGTCCCATGGAATAAATATGCATAATACATTTTAAGAAACCATCACATTGTCGAAAGTAACGAGAGATTCACTACTTCTAGTACGCGAAATTACTGTACGTTCAAATGGTACTACGCTCTTCTTGCCACCACCGACTTCCGAGAATCTCTCCCTCTCTCTCACTCTCTTTGTTCCCAGCTCGGCTTCAACCGCTGCAACGGCAGGTATAGGCGCGCGCTCTGTCCACCCGATATATGGTCTAAGGAAAACCAGCTGACTCACCGCCAGCGATACACACACCAACCGCCAGACACAGGCCCGCGAACAAATACAGGGCGGCAGGTTCAAAATAATAAGAACAAGGAGCAACAACTAGTTAAGGAATAACAGTAAGTGATGGGCTGATAAAACAGAACGTCACAAAGCGTTTGCGAAACTTCCTAGTTAAAATTCAGTAAAACATCATTTTGATAATAATTCTTGAAACGGACCTTTAAAAACAAACCATTGTTGCATGAACTAAAGACTATCGCTAAGAAGGAGATTTCCCAGTCGTGACAAATTATTCCACGGCATAGACTTGTGACGTCAGAGGGCTTTAAAAATAAATGGTCGAGAAATATATAAAATAACAAAACTTTGGCGGTCAATAAAAGTATTTAAAAATTGTATTGATTGTAATTCATATTTGTTATTAGTTATTTTGTGCTCAAGATGAATGGCTGAACCCATGCACAAGTACCCTGTATTATGTGGCTTCAGTCATCCAATCCGGAAATTGTATCTTTGTTTTGTACTGTATCGAGCCTTAAATAAATTGAATTGAAAAAAAATAAAATAA
This sequence comes from Sweltsa coloradensis, assembly GCA_024449915.1. Lineage (NCBI taxonomy): Eukaryota > Metazoa > Arthropoda > Insecta > Plecoptera > Chloroperlidae > Sweltsa > Sweltsa coloradensis. Next base: position 37,916 of record JAMZAV010004661.1, on the reverse strand, counting down.
AATTGTGTTAACAGTATTGTTGTAATAAATGAAGGACTTTCTTCTCCAATACTAGAATCAATATTGGACGATCGTGAAAATTTCCCCTATTGTTATAGAATGCCAAAATTTTCCAGCCTAGCCACAGCGTTGTGCAGCAAATGGATTTTGGCCTTTAGGATTTGCCGACTGTGCGAGTATACCATTGTAATGTATGGCAATACACCAATGCATAATAAAAATAAATAAAAATAAGTTTTAAAATAAAATAAAATGTCGACTATAATTTGAATTCCAAGTCATAACCAATCTATAATATATCTCCATTTAACAATCACCGTATATCATGTACATATTGTTACTAACATTTAAAAGTCAGTATGTATAAATGCAAAAACTTCTTTCAAGTATGATGAACACACACATAACAAAAACTTGTAGAAATACAGCCAAACCTTACACACTCAAAAGAAATGAGATCTAAAAAAAGGGCCAAGCTCATCTACCCTTCCACATTTGCGCATTCTTAATTCATAAACGTACAGTGTCCCATAACAGCATCCTCGAAAAAGCTTTGCAAAATTGAATTTGCGATTATAATTTTAAACGTAATAGTTCAACCAAGTTCTTTTTTCTAATTAATTTAAACGTAATTACATGCAAATTTTATTTTGCCAAGCTTTTCGAGGATGCTGTTTATGGGACACTGTACGTTATGAATTAAGAATGCGCAAATGTGGAAGGGTAGATGAGCTTGGCCCTTTTTTTAGATCTCATTTCTTTGAGTGTGTAAGGTTTGGCTGTATTTCTACAATTTTTTGTTATGTGTGTGATCTCATTACTTTTTCAAGTTCATTGTAAAATTATTTGTTTAAATATAATAATTTTATCAAAGTTGATTTAATTTCTATGGTATAAATTATTATATTTTAACAAATTTTTACAATGGAACTTGAAAAAGTAATGTGATCACACACATAACAAAAACTTGTAGAAATACAGCCAAACCTTACACACTCAAAAGAAATGAGATCTAAAAAAAGGGCCAAGCTCATCTACCCTTCCACATTTGCGCATTCTTAATTCATAAACGTACAGTGTCCCATAACAGCATCCTCGAAAATCTTGGCAAAATAAAATTTGCATGTTATTACGTTTAAATTAATTAGAAAAAAGAACTTGGTTGAACTATTACGTTTAAATTAATAATCGCAAATTCAATTTTGCCAAGCTTTTCGAGGATGCTGTTATGGGACACTGTACGTTTATGAATTAAGAATGCGCAAATGTGGAAGGGTAGATGAGCTTGGCCCTTTTTTTTTAGATCTCATTTCTTTTGAGTGTGTAAGGTTTGGCTGTATTTCTACAAGTTTTTGTTATGTGTGTGTATTATTGTACTATAAAGTGTTGCGCAGGCGTCACAGACATTTTCGTAAGAAATTAATTGAGATATGGGTTGTTTAAGCCTTACGGACGTTGTGTAGCCTAGGCCCAAGGCCACAATACAGTTTTCAGACGTAAGTACGCCCTAGGCACTCAAATCGAAATCTTGAACAATACATATTGTCGGCCTAGGTCCTAAGCTTAGGTCTACTCCATCAGAAATATCCTCATTAATAAAGAGAGTTTGCTTTATGCCAAAACATTCGCCAACATTCGATCGTATTTAATATTTTGACGTGTCCGCCATTTTTCGTCATCGACTGTTAACTACTAGTAGAAAAGTGACGTAGTTTTTTTGAAGTAGTTCCATCAATCGTCACACAGAGTCGCGCGGAACGTTAGATTCCAAACGCCAAAAAACGACTTTTTATTTAACCCAGGCCGGTATAGGGAGTTGGAGGACCTCCCCAACGGGGAAACTTCTTTATCGACTCTGGTTATAGTATTCATTCAGAAGGCAGTGGTTTCTTTCAAACTAACTTTACTAAAGAATATTATTTTAATAAGTATTTTGAAAGTATACATCATAACACAAATTGTAAAATTGTTAACTAAATGCACATTGTTTTACTCGAAGACACAAAAGATGAACATACTGACTGAAAACAGTGACTCACAATACTAGTCCTATATTTAAAACAATTTACGAATTTCACAATCAAATCAGAAATGGAATGTAATACCACTAAAAACATTAATAAGTAACAAACACATTAATAGAATAGACACACGTCATTTGAAGAATACATGCTCCAGGACAATGCAAATAATGACATACAAAATTCGTTTTTTCCCTTTCAGTACGACAATATTAAGCAACTTATCACACTTACGAGCGGTCTCAGATAAGAAGAACAAAATTGATGTTTCAATTATTTTTATCACAAAGAAATTTATCTAGTTCGTCGTATTTTTATATTGTTCTGTCTTTCCTGGCAAATTAAGCTGTTTTTAGATTGAGGACAAAATGCATGAAGAAAGTGACTGGATATTCTGTATTAATGCAAAATTAAAGCGGACAGCTCTTAAAATTGTAGTTAATAACTAAGGATTTAAAGAAAAAAATATTAAAAAGTTTGTTAAAATTTAGAATGTGATGACAAAGAGTGCAGAAATGTAACAAATTGCTTCTTGTGAGTATTTATTTAGAAATATTGATGAACAATATGAGTAATATTTAGTTGTCCTCCTTTGTAAATCAGTGTTAATAACTGAATAGGATACACGTTAAAGAAAGTAAGAAAGAAAGAAAGAAAGAAAGAAAGAGAGAAATAGTAAATAAACGGGCAACAAATTAGGAAAAGTTTGGTCCTTCATAAAGCCTATTTTTGCTTTGAGCCAACTTGAGTGGTTTCTGAAAGAATCGAACGTGTGCCTAGGGGATTCTGTAACAGTTAGAATAGACACGTGGCCTATGTGACATCTTGTGTTCAGCGCATCATGTCCTTGTGTCGTCTCATAACGTGGCAGGAGATATTCTCACTCCTCTTGGCACGATAATTACAAAACGGACACTGAAACTGCGGATCTTTCCCGCACTCGTATCTCATGTGTCTGTTCAGACTGAACTTCTCCTTGTAATTCTTGTCACAGTTTGGGCACTGATTACGAGAGGCGTGGCGGGTATCAGCCGAAGCATGCTCAGCCAGCCAGGCGTCGTGGGCCGCACCTGCAACGTGCAACGTATGAGACAAATACAATGCTGCATCTTCGAGCTATGTATGTGTACAGTATCAAGAAGCATTGTGGACTGAATGAAAGACCGAGTTCACTTCTGCATAGATGTTGTCAACGCCAATGTGCAAATGAATTCGGGTCTTGAACATCATCCTTCCCAAGGAATTGTCCAGAAAGACAATAGGCAAGTAGGTAAAACTTCAATAAATGTGAGGTGAGCAATCTACACATTATATGGAAGGAAAAAGTAACCAATTTCTTTGAGTGAAGATATTTTCGGATGTTAGGTGATACAAACTATAGAACCCTTTAGCAAGGTGCGATCGGTAAAGCATAGGACATTCATATAAGTTGATTTGAAAATAAACATGAACCCTTATCAAATTCGTTAAGACTTAAAAAAAAGTAAGGTATAGCAGCCGCTTAGTGAAACTGTGCATCCAGTCCTTAAAAGGGCTTATTATCCCCCCAAAAAAAATGTTTGCCACATAATCTATAGCATATTCATACTACAATAAAATGGCCAAATAATATCTTGCAACTGTGATTTACAGGAATTTTTCATTTTTTTATATCCAGAATTTGCGGAAATTGGCGTTTTGGGAATTTCTTAAATCAGCTATAACCCGTTTCTTTTGTTTCACATAGATACAATAGATCGTACCAATCCAAAATGGCCCTTTATAACAACGTGTCTTGAAAGTGTGCACAAATATACACTCAAACACCCAAAAATATACCTTCCAAAATCACACCTCTTCTTGATAATCAGCATATTTTGACTGAACCACTTGCTCAAATTATAAAACAAAATTAAGAGGTTTTACAGAAAGGGCTGTACGGTACGTCAATAATGGCCAATATTTTTTTGATCACGGGGCATAAAGATCGTTCCCATGTTTATTTCTTACGGAGATTTTTGCCGATGGGACCAGCACAGGCCTGTCCAACCCTTGACCCTTGACCCTTGTCCCCCCGCGTCTCCCCTTACGTTTCCTCCCTCTGGAAAGAAGTATACACGGTGGTTACTCATAGACATTGTTTTATCTTGCAGGAGGCGCAAATAATCATAGCTGTTAAAGCGACCTAAAAGTACTAATACTAATACTTATATCAAACCTATCTCGAAAAATACTTTTTGAAAAAAAAAGAGGTTAATAATGTAATGCAATATTTAGACTATACACCACACTTGTAATAAAAATATTTGTATTTACAAGTGATAAGAATAGTCTAAATATTCATTACATTATTAGAAGTCAACTTGTTGTGATGAGATTGCAATTGATTGTTTTGTTCTTAATGTATTTTAATGAAACTTTAAGAGCAGGTGAGGTTAATAATGTAATGAAATATTTAGACTATATACTGCACTTTTAATAAAAATATTTGTATTTACAATTGCAGTGTATAGTCTAAGTATTTCATTACATTATTAGAAGTCAACTGGTTGTGATGAGATTGCAATGATTGTATCGTTGTAAAACTTGATGACGTGATACTGGTCATATAAGCAATATTCGTAATTTAAACGTCATTTGGAAGATCAGGGACCAAAATAGACTCATCCAAGACTCTGGCCGGCTACCACGATAAACATCAACAAAGGCGCGATAAATGTGTTAAAGGTTAAAGATTACCACCAATATTAAAACCACTTGAAATTACAGTATTTCAGTGATATCACAAGAACGGTGCAACATATTTCAAAACTGAAGTTTAGTTGGTATGAGGGCAAGTCAACTGTAAGACCACAATGCGCCACTCTAGTCTATGATAGGCTAGGGATGCCTTAGGTAGGGGGAAAGAAGGGAATGTTACCGGGTACTCAATACATGACTCACTCACTTGTCTAACAACGACTTTGGCGTTTTCCTAGTTAATATGGAACGGTAGTGAAAAGATTACTTTCACAGCCACAAAGTCGTATCAATGCAAGATAACAAAATAACATGCCAGGATGTAAAACAGCACAGTAGGATAAAGAATTATTTTCGCCACGAAAGTACGGCCAGACAAACATGGTAGTTATCACATGTATTTGATCCCAAAATACAAACATTATAAAAGTACTGCATACAAATGAAATGAGTACCTTCATGTTAAATAAATACAATGCCATAAACAATGCTTATTGGCAGGTCAGGTATATCAAAGTTTGTTTATATCTATGCAGATAATTCAGATTCAGACGATGAGAAGTCAAACTATCTGTGGCCGGACACACCTCGCCGTCACAGCCTCGAGAACATGACAGAGTGTTGCTTGTGAACCTTGAGCAGATGCCTCTTGATGTCTCCCTTCCTCTTGGAGCGGAAGGTGCACACTGGGCACTGCAGGTGGGGGTCCTTCCCACACATCCGAGCGTGGGCGATGAGGTTCTCAAACTATCTGTGGTCGGACACACCTCGCCGTCACAGCCTCGAGAACATGACAGAGTGTTGCTTGTGAACCTTGAGTAGATGCCTTCTTGATGTCTCCCTTCCTCTTGGAGCGGAAGGTGCACACTGGGCACTGCAGGTGGGGTCCTTCCCACACATCCGAGGGTGGGCGATCAGGTTCTTCTTCTGCTTGTAGCTGCACGGACATGACGGACACACCTCGCCGTCACAGCCTCGAGAACATGACAGAGTGTTGCTTGTGAACCTTGAGCAGATGCCTCTTGATGTCTCCCTTCCTCTTGGAGCGGAAGGTGCACACTGGGCACTGCAGGTGGGGGTCCTTCCCACACATCCGAGCGTGGGCGATCAGGTTCTTCTTCTGCTTGTAGCTGCACGGACATGACGGACACACCTCGCCGTCACAGCCTCGAGAACATGACAGAGTGTTGCTTGTGAACCTTGAGCAGATGCCTCTTGATGTCTCCCTTCCTCTTGGAGCGGAAGGTGCACACTGGGCACTGCAGGTGGGGGTCCTTCCCACACATCCGAGCGTGGGCGATCAGGTTCTTCTTCTGCTTGTAGCTGCACGGACATGACGGACACACTTCGCCGTCACAGCCTCGAGAACATGACAGAGTGTGCTTGTGAACCTTGAGTAGTATGCCTCTTGATGTCTCCCTTCCTCTTGGAGCGGAAGGTGCACACTGGGCACTGCAGGTGGGGGTCCTTCCCACACATCCGAGCGTGGGCGATCAGGTTCTTCTTCTGCTTGTAGCTGCACGGACATGACGGACACTGGTAGCGCTCTAAACGCTCGTGGTCGTCAACAACGGGGCTCGTGAACGGCATCCACAACATCGACGGCAACCCGTCTGAAACACGGAATGTGTTCACCATCACTGTTAACATGGAAGGAAGCTTTACAAGAAGTGTAATTTCACTGTCACCTGTGTGTACAACCTGTCCGCCCAGTCTTCTACTTGAACTTGTAGCATTCGTCTGATACAAAACCAGCGTTGTTTTGTAGAAAGAGATCACTTCCCTTGTACAACCCATAGGTCCAGATTTCCAGCAACCACTTAAAATGTATTTGTTAGTTAACCGTTGTGACTAAAAGTTACCTGGCAGTTAAGACTGTTGGCTGAGCTCGAGAAAACCAGACTTTGACGCAGAACGCAGAGGTGAAGTCAGGATCACTTGGAAGCTCTATCATTTGTTCTATCGGGTTGTGGTTTTGCACCAAATGTTAAGTAAGAATATGTAATTGTTGGTATCAAGGCACATTTCCCAAATACTGCTTACTTTTGTTATAAACTGATCGTAAATATGACACCAAACAGTTAATTTGTAATAAATTCCCAATTTTGTGTAAGAGACAATCATTTGAAATTTCAAAATCGGCTTTAATACAGAGACGCGCTCATCCATTGTGAACAGCCTTCCACAAATGCAGCGCTCATCCATTGTGAACAGCCTTCCACAAATGCAGATTTTTTGATGAAATTAGCTAAATTTGACGATCGAGCGTTTTTTAAATGGGAATTTAACATTGTAAAAAAAAGTTGGCCCGAGCTTGGAAAACAGTCCACTTCAATTATAGATTTAACGGGACTTTGTGTTGAACAGTAACGGTGTATGTGACTATAAAACAAGAGAATAGTTAAAATTCAAAATTATCTCTCTTTGCAACAACATTGCTCAAGATTAAAGGAACACATGGTATTTTTGGAATCGTTTCTAGACCTAAAATGTAAAACAGTACATCTATTAGAAGAATTAAAAATAATAAATCTCTAGAACATACACATCCATCCATCCATCCATCCATCCATCCATCCATCCATCCATCCATCCATCCATCCATCCATCCATCCATCCATCCATCCATCCATCCATCCATCCATCCATCCATCCATCCATCCATCCATCCATCCATCCATCCATCCATCCATCCATCCATCCATCCATCCATCCATCCATCCAACCATCCATCCACAACACAGTTAAGAATTCCATGAAAAATATAGGATGGGAAGGAATGTATGACACTTGGAAGGGGTAATAAACATATACTTCACGATATTTTCCTAGTAATGAAAGTTGTTTTATTAAAAACGTGTGGTACAAGCAAAACCACCCAGCTCTTCGACATCGATAGTCACCTGTTGTCCAGGAAGCTTCTCTTCCTTCACCTTATCGTATGTAATCCACGATTGTAATTTGTTATTTAAGGTTAGATAAGTTGTTTATCCCAGGTTGAAGCACTACAATATGTGAGCATTGCTAGATTCACAGCACTTTGTCTTTGTCTCACTTCTTGTTTTAAGAGATAATTGTGCAGGGCATAGATGGTACCACTCTACTACCACATTGAAACCTACAGTATAATCCCAGTGCTCGGTCGGTACATACCTTGGTTGACTTTTTTTTCATAAATTATTTTACTCTCATATTATTTTATATTGTCAAATTTTAATTTTGCATGCAGAGAATTTGATGAAAACATCAAAATAACAAAACAAAAAATGTCAAAAGTAAACCAATTTTGTAGTTAGCGTTCAACTTCAGCCCCTCTTACGTAATCAGGGTTGAGGTTTCAACGAAAGTTAGAAGTTTTTTTGTTGGTATAACAGCTTTAACAAAAAACTTCACGTTTGACACCCAGCTGTTGTTGGCATCATGAATATACCGTCTAGCAACTCTTAATTATTTATATTACCAGTCTTGACAGCTCTAGTCCAATTTTACATAGACCCTGACTATATTAAAAATATGCGATGTAAAAGTGACATGAATAATGATAAAGTAAAAAATATAATCGGGTAGTGACGACTGACGAACCATAATGAAATATATTTAAAAAATCATAATACAACAATAAAACGAATATTTTTTTGTGAAATAATTTTACTGCAAGAAATGACGTATATCCAACAGAACACAACAAGGATAAATATTGCCATAGTTCGAGAAGATCATGACATCATTAACTCTGAATTAAGGAACGTGACTTCATTGCATTGTATATTGTAGGCTATGTGCAACATGTAAAAAGCACAAAATCTCAATTACTTCACAAAGCTTTCATATATTTACCTTCAACATGAAATCAAGGAAATACGAAATTTATTTATATTTATAAGAGACTACTAATTGAGTTGTTATTAATATTTAATACCATCCAGAAATTAAAAAGTCCATCCCGATCGGGGTTCGAACCCGAGTCTTCCACATTCCGGGCAGGCGCCTTAGCCAACTAGACCACCGGACGGTAACTATTTAACTTCAGAATTGTAGTAACATTTATATAACTGAATGGATATTTATGGATGGATTATTGTGAGTTATAACCATGTGATTAGTCACTTAATAAAACACGTGGTATAGTTGCAAATCAATTAAATTCATGAGATTGACAAATAAAGAGTCTGAGCAAAATATAAATGTTGCTTCCATATCAGGTTTGATTAAATCGTAGATTCATTGCAGCAGGCTAATGTATTACTGTAGTTGAATGACGTCGCATTTCATGTTTCTTTACATTGCTAGCACGAATAGAGCGATAGGTACAAAAAGAACACTGATTCTTAGGCTCTTTTCCACATTCGTTCTTGACATGAAACTTAAGACCTTTAAACTCTTTGAAGCGTTTAGGACAGTTCGAACAATAGAATCCAGTCTTCTCTGCATTGTTAGTAACATAAACCGTGATTCCATGGAGCACCAAATATATCTGAAACAGCGACAGAGGGCAATGCATCAAACCACTAATATCCATTACTAAGATCAAGTCGGCATCGATTTGCTGATGGCTAGAGACACTATGGCAAGCTGATCAGTGTAAACAATCATTGTTGACACTACTACTACTAACTAGACACCAAATCAAGAAGACCACCGACAATACATATAAATTCAAAGCAATTGTAAATTTTGTTTAGGCCATAAATGCCAACACAGAGAGCTCACCTCGCACCCTACTCACTGCTCGGCTGTTTCATTGAGAAGGATGACATTTGCAATCGTAATTTGTTGAGACGATAGACGTTATATCGTGAAATTGGTCTTTCATTGTGCGAGGTGAGCGCCGAGATTATAATTTAGAATTATTGATTTTATGGGCCAATCAAAAGTATGAAGTTTCTTTGAGCTAAAACATCGGCGATTGCCTTCTTCATTTGACAAAAAGTTACGTCGCCGGCTCATCAGATCACACTGTATCTCAGCAATGATTGATGCATTAGTAAACTAGTAAAATGTAGCATTGTATCGAGGGAGAAATCGTCTGTGGATGACTCTGTGGTAGACGAGGCTTTAGATTGGAAATCCAAGGCGCAAATACGTATTGTTTTAATGAGATCACAGAAGAACTGAATACAAGAATATGGTAAAAATAAAAAGAGTCTATCCATATATGTGTAAAGCTTAACATGTTTCTGAACAAGTAAATCAATAGAGAGAAAACCAATTAATTGGATGCTTACAAACCATTGTTGTGTGACTACAAGGATACAGCTTAATTAATAAACAAAACATACATACACAAATACAATTATAAAATATGGTATAAATGGTTTTGTATAATATTGCAATAGCATCCTACCAAAGGTGCAATACAGACATGAAAAAAGATCTTGCTTGTTTCTGAATAATTCTCCCATAAGTGCTTTTCTTTTTCATGAGTACCGACCAAATAAGAAAGCAACAAATAATATAATAAATAAACAAACTCGCAGTAGATATTCTGTAGTTACGCTCGACGTCCACACAGTCCAATGGTCGTACAACGTACAAGGAGTGCAGGGATACGGGTTTAGACTTAATAATAAAATACAAGATGAATTATATTTTAAAGGCCAAGATTTATTATTGAGATACAAATGATAAATTAACATTTAACATGGACACAAATGTGTTAACATAGGTCCTGACATGAACTGTCAATACGCAGTTACGCCTCGAAACTAAGTATGCATTGAGTAATCTGGCGGAGACTAACTAAACGTAACTACGCACATTTTTCATTACAATTCAGCCTAGGATGTAATACTGATAACACATCTCAAGTTTTAACGAAGATTGTAATAGTATTGAATTCAATGATGGAACACCCAAATACTTATTAAAACCAGAGCAAATACATATATTGTAATACTATGTGAGTATCTTGAGTCACTTTTAATTGGGCAAATTATTTGGTGCTAAAATATACGAACACGAATAATCAATTTTAAAGTGGTTAGGTTGAAAAATGTTGCACGATTCGCAGTCTTAGGGTCGCAGTAAACCAAGGCCTACCATATTAACTAACAATAAGAACAGGACAGTCGTACCTACTCAGGAGGCAGAGCCAACCTTCTAAATCTCAAGTACGAACATGTTACTTTACGGATCTAGTGTTAATGTGGACATCTTTTTGCCGGCTCCGATTTACCAAATTATATTGACATTATAAATTACGATTGTTACTTCCCTGCTTAATTGTGAAATTCAAATGAGTAAATTAAATCACTGGTACAATATTAGTGTAATGCTTCAAAATAAGAAGGGATTCAGAACAAAGTGGACCACGCAACACATTTCATTTCATCTAGATGTTTGAAGTTAAAGACCAAAATAAATAATACAATAAAATGTAGCTTGTATTCAACCTATTGCTTCTTCACATATTAACAAAAAAAAATTGTAAATTCAGAACAAAATCATAAGTTCTTAGTTCAGACTAAAACACCGTATTAAGTAAATGGTCAAGACTCAATTTGCCTCTCAACAAATTCATGTTTTTGCTAACGTATTTTGGGTTCATTTTTGTGGGTTGGTCCAAATCATTTCTACATGGGTCCATTTTACTTTTCAATGTTGTGAATGTGGGTTTGCACTTTGCTTCTGAACCTCTCAAATAACCTCATTTTTTTCAAACAACACATGAACGTGTTAAGTAATTGGGTGTGAAGATAACACATGTACAAACTGAACAACATAAATGTTCACACACATATTGCGCAATGAGATTTAATTAAACTATAAAGCTGTGGTTTCTCTTCTCTGAGCTGCCTCAGTGAGGGTGTCTCAAGATTCAATATAAAATACTTGGACACGTTCGTTTTCTGTTTTAGAAGGATAGGTCGTCGATTGGCCAATGAGTCTCTACGAGTGAAGTAACACAGGAAAACAGAACATTAAACTGGAACCAAAGCCTATTTTCCACACTCGAGTGTGATCTATTTTGTCTCTAATTATGTTGCTCTTTCGCTTGGCGTGGTACGGCCAGCAAGGTTAGGGAAACTGTGACGGCTCACGGTCAAAAGAGCGCGGCAACAAGCGCGCCGCCCAATAGAGCGCGACAATAAGGGCGCCGACCATAAGAGCGACAGACCAATAAGGTCGACAGGGAAATAAGAGCGACTGGCCAATAAGAGCGACTCCAAAAAGCCCGAATGGCCAATAAGAGGGGACAGGCCAAATAAGAGGAAGGCCCAATAAAAGCGAAAAAAACCCACGACCAATAAGAGCGAAAGACCAAAAAGACGACATGTCAATGAGAGCGACAGGCCAAAAAGAGCGAATGGTCTATTAGAGTGACAGACCAATAAGAGCGACAGGTAATAAGACGATCTCAATAAGAGCGACAGCCCAAAAAAGGCGCCAGGCAAAAAAAAGTGATGGCCAAAATGATCAAATGCCCAAAAATGAAACAAGAGAAAACTTTTTGGGAGTGAAGCGCAGACTTCAATTTCCTGCCCCCCCAAAAAAATTTTTAGTGGTTGTTTTTTTTTTTATTATTTTTTTTTGTTTGTTCACGTCAAACGGAAACAGAATGCATCTTGATAAAAAATTTGAAAGGCCCTTTGAAACCCTCTGAACTTAGATTGCTCCCAAAAAAACTGCGCTCTTTTTGGTTGCGCTTTTTTGTCATGTCCCTTATGGCTGCCGCTCTTTGGTTTTCGCGCTCCTTTTGGTCCGTCGCTTTTTGGGTTTTTCGCTTTATTGCCCTTTTCCCTTTTTCAGTCCTCTTTGGTGCCGCTCTTATTGGTCATTCGCTCTTTTTGGAGTCGCTCTTATTGGCCTGTCGCTCTTATTGGTCTGTCGCCCTTATGTCCCTTTCGCTCTTATGGGCGGTTACCAACTGTGACTCTGGCTTCTATTCCGGTACTAAATTTGAGTTGGCGCTCAAGGTGCCTGTTGACGGTGATCTGCCGCTTCGCAAGGTGGGGGCAACACGGGCAAGGAAATTCCGGCTCTCTTTCTTACGCCCTTGGCTAATCCTTTCCATTCCGGAACTAAATTGTGTTGACGCTTAAGATGCCTGTTGATGGTGCTCTGTCGCTTGGCGCGGTACGAGCAACATGGGCAGGGAAACTGCGGCTCTTTCCCACACTCGTGGTTCAGATGAGACTTTAAGTGCTGCAAGTACTTATAGCTGCGTGGACAAGCTGCGCATTGGTAGCGGAACGGCAGCTTGGGAGATTCTCCGTAGTTGGTCGCAGCAAGCCACGCGGCCCCAGAACATTGGGGGAATTGTCAGTAATCATCACGAATAAGGAGACAAATACTTAAAAACCATTTATTTTTATTTATTATTGTTTGAAGGAGGTAGTCGAACCGAGCAAAGAGAAGAACAATAGGGTTTAAAAGGGGGCGACCCCATTTTTTTCAAATTTTTGCATATTTTTTTTTAGATCGGAAATGGCAAAAACGATCACCTGCCGAGGAAAGTTTGGTAGTGTCTAGAGAAAAAGGGGGGGGGCGGGGTTGATAGAGAGGATAAGGAGTACATATGTCGGGGTGAAAGTTTGTTCAAAAAAACTATGGGTAGATAGATTAGATTTGGGGGGGAAAAATGGAAAAGGGGGGATTTGAAGGAGCCCCCAATTTTTTTTATGTGAATGTTCAAATACAAAGAAGAGGGGAAACCCAAGGGATAAGGAAGGACCAATAACCAAGTGTAGCTGTTGATTTTAAATTTTGGGGGTAGTTTTTGAAGAAGTGAAAGGGAAAGTTGGGAGAGGAATTGTAGGAACAAAATTTTGGGGTTAAAAGTATGTCAGAATAAAACGATTTTTAGGTTTAAAAGGGTACAAAGGCCATGAAAAAATTGGGAAAAAGTTAAGATAAGTGGAAAAGTTTAGAAGAAAGGGAAAAAATTAAGTACTTAGGAAAATTTTGAAAAATGAGCTATTTTTATAGAAAAGTAAAACAGTTGGGTACAAAAACCGGGGGGTTTTCCCAACTGGTGCGAAAGCTGCTTTCGAACAAGATTTTTTCCACAGAGATGCAAAGTTTTTTTATATAAAGCTTAGTTTAATATACTAACTTAGGTGCAGTAACAGGACAGTTGGGCAAAGGAAGATTTCTTTTGGAAGCGGCAGAGAGACATTTTTAGAGGTTTTAAAGGGGATTTAAAAATGGACTAGTTAGAAGCAACGTTAAAAGAAAGGGAAAAAGGCCCGGAGAAAAAACGATTTTTAAATTTGGGAAAAAGAATTTTAAGTTTTTGGGCATATGAAGAGGATGGAAATTTTATGGACCCCAAAACGAGACTTCGAAAAAGGGGAAAAAAAGTAAAAAAAAAAGAGGAAAGACCACAAAAAAGATGGAAAGTATGATCGAAGGAGACGGGGAAAGAGCGAGGTGAATGGGGAACCAGGTGAGGAAGATGAAGATAAAGATGATAATGAAAAAAACGCTGAGCACGCAACCCCTCGGCAAAAAATTGTTTCGTGCCCTAGTATTGGTATGAAGAACACACCAGCCCGACATTGTTGGAAATGAGTATTGTTATTTTTTTTACCTATCCAATGTTTACACGGAAAGAGCTGTGGGAAGGGTAGTGTTGCCTTTGGTAGTGCCAATTTCGTCAAGGAAGTATTTTTCATAGAAATAGCCCAGCACTAGTTTTGAACTTTAAAACCCAAAAATTGAAGATTAAAATTTAAAATCCAGCTATAGATAACAGCATGCTCAACAACCGTTGTAGCTAAGTGCCACATTAGCCTAGCTGGCACGTTGGCACAACTACAAAAGTTTTCCTTGTGAAATTATATCAAATCGGACAATGGCATGCCTTTCCCAAAAAAAAAAAACATTTACAAAGTCGCCCCCATAGCTTTAAAAAACCATGTTTTAGTTCCTACGCATTTTTTTAAACCTACTTTAAATATTTTTAAAATAATAATTTATTAAGAATCCCATTAAAAAAATTAAAACCAAAAAGTATGCGTCTACCCAGGGGCAATTCAAAACATTTTTTTTGAGGGTTTTAATATCTCAATCTGTCCCTTTTTTGAAAGACTATACATTTTTTCCACTACGTAGTTGGCGAAGCAATTCGAAAAACAATAAAATATTATTACCGTACGATGCAAAATTACAATCATCTATTGTTCGGTTTAGTCAACAAAACTAAACGGTTATTTTTAATCGTAATTTGGCGAAGCAGTCAAAAAACATGCGGGTTTAGGAGTCGAGCTGTGCCAAATTGCGAAACGATGATTCCTCCGCGGTGTTCAAGTCACCAATCAAAGTTTCTAAAGCTTTTTGAAATAAAGAATTTAGTCGCAGGTAAATGAATTTTCCCTCTTCCGAAAAGCGGGTTTTAAACCGAAGGTCCGCTGGGTCTCCTCCTAGCACCCTCTTACTCATAGGGGGTTAAACAAATCCGAAATAGGTTTGGGGGACATATATAAGTGTCAAACGAACACCAATTGTAAAAATAAAGCAAAAATGTTTTTTTAAAAACTAAACAATCAGTGATAAAAGGAATGATTTGTATTTTCCCTTTATTTTTAAAATGTCAGTGTTGGAATTAAGCCCGTATTTGTTCATTTGTTCCCCCCCCCGCTTTTTAAACTTGGGATTTTTAAAAATTTGGGAATTGGGTTGATTTTTAAAATTTTATTGTAAAAAAGGGTTTGCAACGTTTATATTTTGACTTTTGAGGTTCCCCAAATGCCCAGTAGGAGATTCAGTCCTTTGGGGCTCGAGGAGTGAGCAAAATGATAAATTTTGTTAAAACCTTAAATTCAAATTCATTCAAATACCCTTCTTCGAGGAAAAAGAGCACGTATTTCTTTTGTTTGTGTGGACTAAAACCCAAAATTTAAAAAAATTGGGGTTCTGTCTCCCACTCACTGCCGGGAGGCGCAGTGGAGGTGGTAACGTGAGGGGAATATGAAACCTGCGGAGTTTTTAGTAGCACTGTATTTAGGAAGTTACTGCTGCTATAAAGAAACGCGCAAACCGTCCCCAAGGAGCAGTGCGGATTTTGGCGGTTGTGTCGTGGCTGTCCTGCTGTATGTGTGCGGGCCCTATACCGGGGTGGCCGTTGGGGGGGCATACAAAGGTTCCAGACTTTTTTGGAAGTACTCAAGAAAAACTCGCCGGTGCGGACTGTGTAAACCGAGAAGCTACATATTTTTTCCATAACTGGTTTTTGAAGTTTATTCCAAGTCGACGAACTGGAATGAAAGAGGAAAAATGGGAGGGGTTATGGTCGCCGGAGGAAAAATCGTGTTTCCGTTTTTTTTACGAAAGCTTTTTTTTTATTTTTGCAAAACTTTATCCCCTTGATAGGAGAGCTGTAAAGGGGAAGGGAAAACTTTAATATTGCAATCCCGGATCCAGCGTGAAATTTTTCATGGGGGTAGATAAAAATTCGAATTAAAAAATCCGCCGGGAGGCAAGCGATACTCACCCCCAACACCCCCCAAAAAAACCCCTAAAATTAGAATAATTTATGCTCTAACCCAAAAAGAATTTTTTTTAAATTAGTTACTAAAATTAGGGGTTTTTAAAGTGTTTTTAACCCCAAACGGGCCCTTTCTCATTTCCTAAACCCCCATTTTTTTAACCCCATCCCTAATTTTTTTAAAATTTTTACCTTGATTTCCAGCATTTACCGTGAGGCACCAGGGGGTTTTCAGCGAAATTTTGGGATGAGGGTTCAATAACCGAAAAATAAAAATCCCCGGGGGGCAAACGATATTCCACCCCTTTTGTTCTTACCAACCAATTTGGAAAAAGTGAGGTAGTTTTAATACATTTTTAAAAATTTCAATTGCTGATTTAAAAATTTTGGTCGATGTGTTTTAGCCAGTCAACAAAAACATTCATACAAAACAAACAATTTTTTCACCCCCCAAAACCCAATAAAAATACTTTTTGTGAAAACCTGTTTAGTAAAATTCCCCAAATGAAATTTGGCATTGGGGGTAGTAAAAATATAAGAATTACTATTCCCTTGGGAGGCAAACAATATTTTACCCCCCTAGTGCCCCTACCATCCTTAAATTTGGGTTTGGGTTGGTCGTATTCATACATTTAAATTATTAAAATTATCCCCAAAAATATTATGCTCAAGCATGTTTCCATCCAATCAACCTAATTTCGGTTTTTTTTACCCCCCCCAATAGTGATTTTTTTCATCAACACTTTTTGCATAAATTTGGCTGGGATAGAAAAAATATAAGAATTACATTCCGTTGGGAGGGAAACGATATTTTTACCCTAGTGCCCCCTTCATCCCCTTAAAAATTTGGGTTTGGGGCTAGGTTCTAACTTTTAATTATTAAAAAAACCAATAAATTATGCTCAAAAATGTTTCCCACCAATCAACCTAATTTCTCGGATTTTCCTCTACCCCCACCCATAATAGTGATTTTTTTCATCAAATTATTACATGAAATTTGGCATGGTGATAGATAAAAATATAAGAAATTACTATCCTTTTGGGGGGCAAACGATATTTTCCCCCTATCCTCTACATCCCCTTAAAAAAGGATTTGGTCAGGTCGTATTTTATACATTGTAATTATTAAAATATCCAATAATTATTAGTCAAGCATGTTTTCCATCCCAACAACCTAATTTTTCGTGATTTTTCTTACCCCCACCCCTAATAGTGATTTTTTTCATCACCCCTTATGCATGAAATTTTGGGGTGGTGATAGATAAAAATAAAGGAAAAATATTCCTTGGGAAGTAAAAGATATTTCACCCCAAGTAATCCCCTTTAAAAATTGGAAAAAGTGTTCAATGATTTGATTTTTTCATTTGTGGTATCTGGAAGAAAGATAATTAAAAATCTAATTAAAAACAAATATTTTGGTTATTTAAAAAATAAAATAAAAAGTTTTTAAAAAGTATCTATGTATGGTATGGTATCTATGATTACATGGTTTCAAAGGTGGTATTTCATACAATTTTTTACGAGTTTTGGGGTGTGATATTTCACTGTCACTTCAGACAAACAAAAAGCATTTTTTTTAGAAACTGCATTTAGAAAAAAAGCTGCGATAAAATACCACCTTGACAAGTAATATGTCCCCAAAACCCAACGCTAAAAAGTTATTATTGTTTCTTAAAAAAAACCCCCAAAAAAAATTTTAAATTTTAATTAATTTTTAATTGAAACTTTCTTCCGTAAAACCCCCGAAAAAAACAACATTAAACCCTTTTTTGGGGCCTTGGGGTGAAAATTTGTTTCCTTTCCCCCGGTATATTTTAATTTTTATTACCCCATGCCCCTTTTTGCAATGTGTTTTGAAAAAATCCTTTGGGGGGGGGTAAAAAAACCCCCAAAATTGGTTGATTGGGGGAAACCCCGCTTTACAAATATTATGGATTTTAATTTCCCTGAAGAATCCCCAACCCGTACAAATCCATTTTAAGGGAAAAAATTTGAGGCCTGGGGGGAAAAATCGTTTGCCTCCCAACGGGAAAAGTAATTTTTAATTTTTACTACACCATGCCAAATTTAGCTTAATAAGTATTGATGAAAAAAAAAAATTTTAAGGGTGGGGGAGAGAAAATCACGAGAAATTAGGTTTATTGGATGGAACATGCTTGAGCTAATATTTTGGGTAATTTTAAAATTAAAAAAGTATAGAATAGACCTAGTACCAATCCAATTTTAAGGATGATAGAGGGCACTAGGGGGGAAATATCGTTTGCCCAACGGAAGATTTTTTAATTTTTATCTATCACCATGCCCAAAAATTTTATCTAAAAAGTGTGTGAAAAAATCACTATTAGGGGGGGGGGTAGAAAAAACACGAGAAATTTGGTTTTATTGGGTGGAACATGCTTGAGCAAATATATGGAAATTTTAATAATTTTAAAGATTTAATCGCCCAGTCCAAAACCAATTTTAAAAAGGGTGTTGAGGGGATAGGGGGAAAATATTGTTTGCCTCCCCAAAGGAATATAATTCTTATATTTTTTTCTACCACCATGCCAAAATTTTTTGTTGGGAACCCTTTCTAAAAAGTGTTTTTTCCCCAAAAGTTGATTTTTTGGGTTGGGGGGGAAAAAATTTTTTGTTTGTAGAATGTTTTTTGACGGACTATAAACATCGACTCATAATTTTTTCACAAGAAATATTCAAAAAGATAATTACCCCACTTTTTTTCCAAAAATTAAGGGGGAGAAAAAAAGGGTGGAATCGCTTTCCTCCCCGGGGAAAATTTTTTCAGGTTATATGAAACCATCATGCCCAAAATTTTATGCGAAAACCCCCAGGTGCCTCACGGAAAACTGGAAACCCCGGTAAAAAATTATAAAAAAAATTAGGGAGGGGGGTTGAAAAAATTTGGTTTTTGGGAAATGAGGAATAGGCCGTTGGGGGTTAAAACACATTTTAAAATATTTTTAATAACTAATTTTAATAAAAATTTTTTTGGGGGGGAGAGCTTGGGAAATTTTCTAATTTTTAGGGGATGATTAGGGGGTGTTGGGGGTGGATATCGCTTGCCTCCCGGGGGGATTTTTAATTTGTTTTTTATCACCCCCCGAAAAAATTTACGGTATCGGATTTTCAATTTTTTCCGCTAACCTCTCACTATGAGGCAGTTGTTTAACCATGGATTTACAAAGGGTATTCTAGTCATGGTTTTACCTTTCCGTTTTATTGTTTTTTTTTTTGGGGTACTAAACATCTAAACGTATATACAAATGCCTTTTAATTAATATTTTTCAATTTTGTATTTAAAATTTTTGAAACCCACTTTTTTCAATTTAAATGCACTAGTATACGAAAAATACATTATTTAATAACTTTTGGGGCCCAAAATTTAAGGGATGTTATAATAGTGATTTTGATTTTTTTAAAAACAGCTAAAGTTTTGTGTTATTTTATAATCCAAGTTTTATTAATGGGTTTTTAAAAATGAAAATGATAGACTTTATAGTTACCCCAAACGTTACTGAACGAGTGTAAAAATCACTACAAAAAATCTTTGAGGGGGTGTAGTGTTTTTTCCACTTGTTTGTTCAAATTATCTTGAACCAACTTACGAAATAGTTGCATTCCACCTTGACCCGGGCGGTATAAGCATCAACTCACCCAGCTGAGTCAGAGAGTAACAGCTGACTTGTGCGATGGTAGGGAAGCAAACCCATCGCGAGAAATCTGTGTGACTGGAGGGCGCCCAGGGAGGTGTTATGGGGAAAACCTCGCTGTAGGATCTACAGGATTGTACCTAGACTTGGAGATGCAGGCGACGGGGGGCCCCGGAATATACGATTCCAGGCTAAGCCAGCATTAAAACCCGAGCGTCATTAGACGGAACCTTCTTCACAACCACAAATTTCGAGCCCCCGGGGACGAACCATTAGAACCCTGGACTTGTTTCAAGGCCGCCCCAATCCGGGTCATTCACTCGTACCGGACCAGGCCACACCAGGACCAGGGGGAAACAATTACGCGCCAGGTAGGAACGCAAGTAATCAAGTACCTACCACCCCACTCCCAGGTATCACTGATAATTATTTAATTGGTCTGTACGGCCTACTTTTCCCAAAGGGGAAACTCGCCGTTGTGAGGATGTTATTAGGATAGTAAATGCACCAACCCACCAGAGGTGGGAAGGGCAATCTAACAATGTTGGGCCTAGTCAGTGAATAGCACCCTTTGCAAGTGAGGCCCTACTAATCTGAGGGGGGTTTAAAAATTGATGAAACCCCATTTATTATTAATACACACCTTTTATAATATTTGCTCCATTGACCCTTGTGATCTACGCTCAGTATCTAGGCCTACTCTATTATATTAGGGGGCCCTGCATGCAATGCCAGCTTTGCAAGGGGGGCCCTACTAATCTTAGAAGGCTGTATAACTGATAACCCATTCTTTAATTTAATCTCACACCTTTTTAAATGAACCCCCTTATATTTTGTGTTATTTATTATTCACTATCTCTTTATTATATTGGGGAGGGACCTATCAGTGCAATAGCACATGTTTTTGACAAGGAGGCCCTACTAATCTTGCGGCTTTATATTGATTGAACCTTTTATTAATAAATCTTACACTTTTAAATGTTCCCCAATTTTGTCGGCCTACCATTGTAATTTTGACCCACTTTTTAGGCCTACTCTCTTATATTAGTGAGGGACCTAGCAGTGCAACAGCACTTTTTTTATTTTGCCCAAGACCCCCCTACTAATATAAGAAGGTTCTATATTAACCATTGATCAGGTTTATCACACCTTTTTTTAATTATGCCCCATTGTATTTTTGGGTTTTTTATTATTCACTTTTTACCCTAGTATGTGGGGAAGGGGACCCAGTCGTGCAGAGCACATAGTTTGAAAGTGAGGCCCTACTATTATCATACGCTTTATATTCTTAACTATTTAGAAAATATATCATGTGTTTGTAAGTTATGCTCCATTATAATTTTGGGGTAATTATTATTCCTGTTTTCTTTTTAGTTTGTTCGGGCCGTGCAACTGCCATGAGAAATTGAAAAGCTAGGCCCTACTTTAAAAGGAAGCTACTCTTTTTTAAAATATATAAGTGTGCCATTTCTACAATGTTTTTTTCCTATGGTAGCCCCTAGTAAATTTTTTGTTATCTGGTATCCTTTTTCATTGCCGGGTTTTGAAACCCGGACAGGGCCCATTTTTAATCTTGTAACCAGGGGAACAAAGTCTGTTTTCATGTGTAGCCCCGCCCGTATGGGCCCGTTACCCCTATTCGCCGAGCCAAAATTCACCGCTTAACTAAATGCTTTCATGTATAGTCTATCTGTTTGCAGACATCTAGGCGCCCTTTTTTGTTCAGGGTGGCGGTAGGGATATCGTTGCGTTGTTGGGAGCTTGGCTCATGCCTTTGGGGGCAACGGTATCCTGAAAATTCTAATATTGGCCCCGGAAAAAATTTTACTGTTCTGAAACCTTTCTGTATACTTATCTAGAGCTTACTATTCTTCTTTATGACCACCCCCTGAAAACTACCTTGTACCTTTTTTTCAAACAATATATACTTAAGTTTTTTGGTTTTAAATTGTAACAGTGAGTTCCCGCGTTTTTTCCCCCCCTATTCCTTTTAAAGGTTTTTTTGGGTTTTTCCCCTATTTCCCCCCCCCTTTCCATCATCGCCGGAGGGGAACAAAACCCCAAGTGGCGTTTTTAAGCTCGCTATCACCACCGGTCCCCTATCACCCACACCCCCCCCACTGCAGCTACCCCGGACCCCCCTTTAAGGCTCAACCTTTGTA
Organism: Sweltsa coloradensis; assembly: GCA_024449915.1. Classification (NCBI taxonomy): domain Eukaryota; kingdom Metazoa; phylum Arthropoda; class Insecta; order Plecoptera; family Chloroperlidae; genus Sweltsa; species Sweltsa coloradensis. Next base: position 15,937 of record JAMZAV010004661.1, on the reverse strand, counting down.
GCCGAGATTTGGCGTGCGACATTTGGCCCCCAAAAGTGGATTTAGGGGTGTTTGGATCCGGCTTTAAATTAGACTTTAATTTTTCCACCGATTGAAATGGAGGTTTAATAACTTTAAAAGAGTGAAATTGAAATGAGTTAAAATGTGTGGACTTCCCTGCCACTGGGCCGCAGACCATTTGCGAAAGTCATTTCGTAGAGAAATTTCGTGACCGACGCCCAGTTAACAATGTGTTGGTGAACCGGAAAAAATAGCTGGAATTATGGGCGGAATAAAACGAGATTCAGACTGAGCTGAGGAAATTTTTCAGGGCGAGACGAGACCCACTTATTGTAAATTAGATGCAAAAGTTACATTCTTTGGTCAAATTTCAGATGTAGATGTAAAGGGCAGATGAGGAATTTTAAAAAATGGAGGTCGACGTTACAAAATTAACTATGGACGCGTATGAGGAGCAAAATAAAGAGAAAAAAGTGATCAAGAGGTTCAGATGACGATTCACTCCGGCCCCAAAAACAAACAAACACTGCTACTTTAGTGCAGAACAGAATCATGTAATAGGACCTGCTAGTTTCGTTACGTAATGAAACCCCCCGGTTAAATTGAATACAAAGTCTTTTTTCCCGTTTTGAAAGGGAATTTAACTTTTTGGGGGGGAAAAAGGTGTTAGCTTAGGGGCATTTCGGAAAGAGTCTCTGAACTCCGAGTTGGCCGGAATTACGGATTATAAACTCTGGGCTCAGCTTTTGATCCTTTAGTGGCCTGCGCTAGTAGGGGTTTCAGGGAGAAAAATCCCGTGTAGATTTTTGGCCCGAATAGGGCAGAACAAAAGCAAAATTAACCGGCGGTTACAAGCTGCCTGTGGGAAGAAATTCGCCCCAAAATCGGGGGAAAGATGGACAGAAACTTTTATGTAGCAATCATGGAAAATCTTTTTGCGCGTCTAGACTCCCCAAACCTGGGAAAACCGAACGATTAAGATTTAGAGAAAAAAATTTTAGCCCCATACTACCAAGACGGGTTTGTCCTTGCATGCTTAATACTTTTCTGAATTCTCACATTGGACGCGAGTGGAAGCGGGAGGGGTGCGCACAAGAAAATACAATGCGCCCCCCCCAAAAAAAACGCGACAATGGAGAAAATCTAGCATATTCGGGGCGACGTCAAAACTTGTCGAGGTTTCACACCAGGTTAGGACAAGCCCAAAATTTTTAGAGTTCCCCCAGATAGCTAATAGGGGTAAAACAAAAGCATGTTGGAACTACAGGAACCAGGTCTCCGTATCGCAAAGTCCAAAACCCCTAAAACAATTCTGTTTAATGTGGCCTCCTGGTGTACAGAACGCCAACTGCAGGAAGTGTCATGGGGAAACGTACAGGGAGGAAGGGGAAAGACGTGATTTTTTTCCCTCCCGTAGTCTTGTGAAAAAATTGCGGCAGAATGGAAAAGGGGCTAGGGCATGTTTCTGTTTTCATAAGATTAAAACCCCTCGATTGTTTATTACCCCAAAACAAAAAAACCGGGGGATGATGTTTGTACCTCAACTAAAGATATTAGTTTGTAAATTCTCGGGATTTTGGTTTCGGGGGCTTCGCTTTCGTACTGGGACAAAAAGGCTTAGACCACATAGAGATGGGTTGGAAATGAAAACAGACACTGGGCATAGCCAAGTAAGGTTGCTAATGGCATTTTTGCCAGGTGTTAGGTTTCATGAACATCCTATGGAAATTTGGGGAAGGGTTTCCCATCCATAACTTGAGGTGATGGTCTTTCCCTTGTGAAAAAAACCCATAATTTTTGGTTTAGATTTTTGGAGAAAGGGTAAAACCCTTTCCCGAATTTTGTAAAATCACACAGGACATTCGACACGACTGACGAGTGCATGTAAATAAAAGTGTTGTTGAAAAAGAACATTAAAAACGAACAGTTATGGAACTAGATGCCTTGGGGTACCCCGGGGAAACTTCGAACAAATGGGTACATCATTTGGTCAGACAACCTTATTTTCAACAAAAAAATAGACCGGGGACAGCTGAACCTATAAAACAGCTTTTTCCCCATTTTCCCCGGCAAACAGGCACAGTGGATGGGGAAATTAGACCATATGCACAAACTGGGAGTGGTGGTTCCAAAAAAAACCCGTGGTCATCCCCAGCTTTTTTTGGGAAAGTCTGATGGACCTCCATTTTGGGGTGGATTTCCGGAAGGTGAATAAAGTAACGAAACGGGATGCTATCCCATTCCTTTCGTTAACTCAATTTTTAAAAGACTTCAGATGCTCGTTTCCTTACCTCCCTCGATCTTTAAAAACGCTTTTGGCGGTACCCGTAGACCCAAAAATCAGAGAAAAACAGCTTTTTCTATCCCTCACGATTTTTTTTCGAGTTTTCCAGGTTTCGTTCGGCCTAAATAATTCTCCAGCACTTTGGGGAAAGGGCTGATGACCGCTATTAAGATCAGATCTCAGCCGTAGTTTTTTTCTATCTTGAGAATCATTTTCTGCACTTCCACCTTTCCCAAAACATCTGGAGGGGTTGGGAAAATCTTTGGAGGTTAATAGAAGCTAATTTAACACTGAATCGGAAAAAAAGAAGTTTTCAGGTCGAGCTAAAGTATCTGGGATACGTTTGTCGTTCCAGGTTTGCACCGATCGGAGAAAATGGCAGCCATATCGGACTATCCCCACCCAAAAAAATGAAGGGCTTCGTCGTTTTTCGGGATGACCCCCGTGGTACCCCCAAGATTCGTTTCCCGGATTTTCTACCATTTGGCCCGTTGATAAACTGACGCACAAAAACAAAGTTTTCAGGAATGCTGAAGCGCAAGAAGCCTTTCCCCGGGCTTAAAAGGAAAATTGATCACCCGCACCGATCTTTCCCCCCGGATTTCTCACGAAAAATTTTGCTTCAAACGGGTGCATCGAACTATGGTTAGGGCAGTGCTAAGTCAAATGAAGACGATGGGAGAAAATAGTAGCCTTCGCCAGTAAACCTTAACTAACAAGAGAAAAATTTTCGCAAAAGAAAAGAGTGCTTAGCTGTTGTTTGGGCCGTTTAGAAGTACGGGCCCTTTCATAGAAGGAAGGAATTCACGTTATCAGGACCCATATTTTTCTGGCTCCAAAACTTACAAGACCGAAGGTAGTTAGCTCGCTGGGGGCTACCTTCAACCGTATAATATCAAAAAATTCATCGCAAAGGGAGGACAAAGTTTTACCTGACCACTCTGAGGTCCGTACCAGTTGATCTTATCACTCTTTCCCGGGAAAGATACAGGATCCTTGGTACCCGAAAACCTTTGTGTCAAGAAAAAACTTTAGACTACCCAAAATGGAAAGTTGACAAGACTGTTTATATAACTAAACGGGACTTGGAAGATGGTTGTTCCCCAAAAAAGTCACGCCCGGCAGTATTTGAAGAATGTCATGATGTGCAACAGCAGGGCAAATTGGGCATATGGAAAACCTACAAAAGAATTTGTAACCCTACTATTGGCCCAAAATGAAGTCCGACGTGTCCGATATGTTTTAAAAAATGCTCGTTTGTCTGCAGTATAAACCCGGGAAAAAAACTACCCGCAGGATTATGGGTCGATGCAAGAACGTTAGCAAACCCCGGAGTAATTTTTTCTGACCTTCTTTGGGCCGTTTTTCCCGTTCGAAGAAAGGGGAAAAAGTATTCTTTGTTATTGCGATTGGGTTTTCCAAATACACTCTGATCTTTTCCCCTACGGGAGCTAACGCCCAAAAGCTAGTTCGCCACTGGAAAAAGTGTTTCCGATCTATGGAGCTCCACAAACCATTGTAGTGACCCAAGGGTTTTAGTTGCAGGCAAGGAAAGAAACATCAGCTACGCAATATCAATCGAAATTTCTTTAAAGCTCGCTACCCTCCAAAAACAATCCCTCGGAACGGTTAAAAAGTCCTGAAACCTGATTTCATCATACGTGAAGGATAAAACACCAAACATGGGACCAAACATCCAAAATTGGTTAGCCGATTCGAACGGGGGACACCATGAAGTTACAGTTTTCCGCCGGTATACCTAAAAATTTGGAAGAAAATTTACACATCAGGCAGAGCACGGAGACTACCGGGTGATTTGGCAATCCCACTTGCACGTCAAGGGAGGATTGGGCCCAAGAAATTTAAAACACTTCAAGCAAAAAATCGGACATGAAATAGGATTGTTAAGGGGACATGACGAAAATGCTAAACGGGACAAAACTGCGCCGCAGACCCGTCACCTATGAGGTTGGCCAGATAGTTTTCAAGAAAAATTATGCACACTGATGCACAGCAAAATTTTCACAAAATTAGCTCCAAATTTGTAGGACCTTTTTTAATCAAGTCCAAGTTTTCTCCACTAGTTTTTGATTGGTTAACAACAGAAATAAAAAAACATTGGGATTGGCTGTTTGTGACCCCTTTGGAAGCCCCCAAAAATAAAAAAAAATTGTTCGCATGACCCTTGTTGTAGGAGGGGGGAGGTGTTATGTTCAAATTATCTTGAAACCAATCTACGTAAATATTTTCCCTTCCACCTTGACCCGGGCGTACTAATGCATCAACTCACCCAGCGGTCAGGAGATAACAGTGCTTGTGCGATGGGAGGGGAAACAAACCCGATCGCGGAATCTGTGTGCTGGCGGCGACCAGGGGGTTGTTACTGAGGGAAAAAGCTCGCGTAGGAGCTACAGTGATTTTGACCCAGACTTGGGGACTGCAGGCGACGTGGGGCCGGAAATTTCGATTCCAGGCTAAAACCAGCTTCAACCCCAGGTCATTAGACAACCCTTTTTCACAACCACTAATTCGAGCCCTCGGGAGAACATTGAACCCTGGATTGTTGTCAAGGACTCGACCAATCCCGGATTCACCGTACCGGACCGGGCCCACCCAGGACCAGGGGGAAAACAATTTCGGCCGGCAGGAACGCAAAATCAACGTACCCACCCCCCCACTCCCAGGTATCACTGATAATTATTTAATTGGTCTGTACGGCCACTTTTTTCCAAAGGCGAGATACTCCCGTTTGAGGTCATGTTTTTAAATTAAAAGCACCCCAACCCCCCAGAGGTGGGCAGAGCAAACTAACAATAGTGTGGAGCCCATCAGTGCATAGCACCTGCTTTTACAAGTAGGCCCTATAATCTGAGAAGGGTTTTTTAATTTATGTAACCATTTATTTATTAAAATACACCTTTATAAATTATTCCATTGTACCCCTTTTGTTAGACTCAGTACTAGGCCACTATTTTATTAGTGAGGGACCCAGTCAGTGCAAAAGCCATGCTTTGACAAGTGAGGCCCTATAATCTTAGAAGGCTGTATAACTGATAAGATTCATTTAATTTTAAACTCACACCCCTTTTTAATTGATACCCCCTTTTATATTGTGTTATTTTTTATTCCCATTACTTTATTTTATTTGGGGAGGGACCTGTCGTGCAATAGCACATGCTTTTACAAGTGGGCCCTACTAATCTTAGCAGGCTTTTTAATTATTGAACCTTTTTAATCAATCTTACATCTTTTTTAATATGTTGCCCAATTTCGGCCCACCATTGTAATTTTGGGCCCAATATTTTGGCCTATCTCTTATATTAGGAGGGACCTAGTCAGTGAACAGCCCCCGGTTTATTTTTTACCCGAGAGGCCCCCACAATATAAGAAGGTTCTATAATTAACCATTTATAGGTGTTATCACACCTTTGTAATATTATGCCCCATTGTACTATTGGTTATTTTTATTCACTATTTACCCGTATGAAGGGAAGGACCCCGTAGTGCAGAGCACATAGTTTTTACAAGTGGGGGGCCCTACTATTATCAGTACGCTTTTTTTATTCTTAACTATTAGTAAATATTATATGTGTTTTTAATGTTATCTCCATTATAATATTGTGGGAATTTTTATTCACTGTTTTCCCCTTATTAGTGTTTCAGGGCCCGGCAACTGCACATGATAATTGAACAAGCTAGGCCCCCACTTACAAGGAAGCATTTTTTTATTAAATATATAATGTGTGCTCATTTCTTACAATGTTTTTTTCTCCTATGGTAGACCTAGTGATATTTTTTTCTGGTATCCATTTTCATTGCCCGGTTTTTGCAACGGACATGGCCCCACTTTTAAACTTGTAACGGGTGAACAAAGTTGATTTCAATGTTAACCGCCCGTATAAGGCACCCTATACCCCTATTAGCCGAGCCCAATTCACCGCTTCACTGAAGCTTTCATGTACTAGTTAGTCTTGTTTGGGGACATCTAGGTCCCGCCCTCTTTTGTTCATGGGGGCTGTAGGGTTCGTGCGTTGGTTCGGAGCTGTGGCTCGCCCTTGGGCAATCGGTATCCGTCAATTCATAAAATTGGCCCCCGGAATATTTTTACTTTTTCTGAAACCCTTTTGTATACTTATCTAGAGCATTAATGATCTTTTTATACCAACCTGTAATACCTTTAACTATTTTTCAAACAATATTACTTAAGTTTTTGGTTAAATTGTAACAGTGAGTTCCCGCGTTCTTTTCCCCCCCATTCCTCTTCAAGGTTTCTTGGTTTTCCTATTTCCCCCCCCCTTCCATCATCGCCCGGGGGGGAACCCAAGTGGCGCCCTTTAAGCTCGCTATCACCATTCCGGTCCCTACTACCCACCCCCCCCACCCCCTGCAGCTAGCCGGCAAACCGCCTTTAAGGTCAACCTTGTAGAGAGATTTGGCGGGGACAAATAATATCGTGAAACCAGCTCGCAGGCAAGTGTGGATCAAGCCTTGAGGGTTGGAGCTAGAGCCGTCAAGGCGAACATATGTGGGATGGTAAGGCTAGTCTGTAGCGAGCTGCCTTTGGGTCCGGGAAGGGAAGTGCATATTATGTCACGTGGTACAAGTAAACTAGGAAAACGCTCAGTTGGACGCGTTGATAAGCGAGCACGTGCTATATAATTTGTTGATGGTCCAAATTTCAACCTGATCTGAATCTTCGTGCGACCGCTATCATGAGCCAAAAAAAGCTCCGACTTTTCGTTGCCATGGTAACGTTACATTTGTTAAAATGTTATTTCCATCTACACTACTTATCGGATCAAAATAAAATTAACATATTCGTGACCGGACGGACATTCTAAACGATTTGGCCACCTCAGATTTTGTCGCCGTTTAATTTAAAAAAAACTTCGATTAACTTTAATGTAACTTTTTAACTTTTTGAACGATTTTGCCACAAAACTAATGGCATTCAATCGAGAACGAAGCTTGCGGATGGTCAAAATTTCAACTCGATCCGAACCTCCGTTCGACCGCTATCAAGAGCCAAAAAAAGCTGCGCGACTTTCCGTTGCCATGGTAACGGTACTTTGTTATAATGTAATTTTCATCTCACTATCGGATCAAAATAAAATTAACATATTCGTGACCGGACGGACATTCTAAATGATTTGGCCACCTCAGATTTTGTCGCCGTTTAGTTTAAAAAAAAACTTTCGATTAACTTTAATGTAACTTTTTAACTTTTTGAACGATTTTGCCACAAAACTAATGGCAATGGCATTCAATCGAGAACGAAGCTTGCGGATGGTCAAAATTTCAACTTGATCCGAGCCTCCGTTCGAACGTTATGGCGAGACATACAATAATAATTTAAAAAAAAATCAAAAAAAAAAAAAAAAAAGCTAGTGACTATTTTTTCCGGCAGAGTCAAATGGAAACGTTAGCTTCGCTCGCTTAACAAAAGTTATTGTGGAATTGTGGATACTTATTAAGGTGCTGATGAAGACAATTATTATCTTAACTAGGAAACGCTCAGTTGGACGCGTTGATAAGCGAGCACGTGCTATAGCTAGACCCACATTGCACATTTTTTTAAATTTTAAAATTTGCGACGTTCGCTGTCCACAGGGCCATGTTTCCAATATTATTTATTATTGCCAAGGTATTTGGGTAAACCCGTGTGTAAACCTTTTGTGGATAAAATCCACCGCCATCTGGAGGACCTTGACTCCTTGGGAAAACTATTTAAACTCTTTGGTGACAAATAATAGACTGCTTCCTCGAAAGTATTTTGATTACTTCTAGGTGGCAGTGCATTAGAAACTTCGCGCGTCTTTTCGTTGCCATGGTAACGTTACTTTTGTTATAATGTAATTTCCATCTACACTACTTATCGGATCAAAATAAAATAAACATATTCGTGACCGGACGGACATTCTAAATGATTTGGCCATCTCAGATTTTGTCGCCGTTTAGTTTAAAAAAACTTTTGATTAACTTTAATGTAACTTTTTAACTTTTTGCACGATTTGCCACAAGACTAATGGCATATAATCGAGAACGAAGCTTGCGGATGGTCAAAATTTCGACTCGATCCGAGCCTCCGTTCGAACGTTATGGCGAGACATACATACAAACAAACAAACAAACAAAAAAAACAAAAAACAAAACAAACAAAACAAACAAAACAAAACCAGTGACTAATTTTTCCGGCAGAGTCAAATGGAAACGCTCGCTTCGCTCACTTAATAAAAACTTCTTCCTCGAGATCATCGGTATATTATCTACCCCAGTTACCTCATCTTATAGACAGGCGTATGAGAAACACCACATGGTCAAGTAGGTCGTTGGTAGTTTATCAAGTTTCTGACCGAATACCTCCAACCTGAAGTGGTGGAAACATTTGAACATGTTGTTTCTCATGTGAAACTTGTTCCAAACGGAGATTGCCAATGTTCCCTGGACATAGTGTTTTCTGGATAAAATCATAACAACTAACATTTTTACATATCTTTTATTAGCATTCAAATAACCCTTTACACAATATAATGACACAAACACACTGCAAAGGTCCACATTGGACCTTTTGTTATCAAGCATTAATAGATCAACTACTGATTCTTCAAATCAAAGTTTGCTACCAAACTATTTTGAATATTGAGAGTAAGGTTCTGCTTCTCGTGTATATTGAAATGATGCTTCTTTAGGCTGCTGTTGTGTTTTGTGCGATAAGAACAGAACACACATTGGAACTTGGGGTCTTGACCACACTCGTACTTGATGTGGTCGGTTCAAACTGATGTTGCGCTTGTAGCTCTTCCCGCACACTGAGCACGAGTACTTGAGACCCTCATTCTGTGAAGTGATCGAGGGATGGAACAGACCTGCAACAATCAAGGGGCGTTAGCTGCGAGCTGCACTGTTTCAACTGGGACTGGGAGCAGCTGCACGGTATTACATTCGCACTAGTGAGTTTCACGGATACATATATAACTAAGAATGATAAAAGTTGTATTATGCTGTGTTGTTTGTTTTTGTTGCTTGACGTTTTAATTAATGTACTAAGGCTTCTCAACAAGATGAACGGTGATAGGTGACGATGATTACAAAACGCATGCCTTACGCGAGATTCGAACCCACATCCTCGTAACGTAGAGCCATACACTTCGGACCGCCGCCCTTATCGTATGTGCCACCGCGGACGGCCTCGTTGTTATTATTTATTGATCACTAAAAACAGGTATTAACCCAAAAGTGTTAGGTAACTTAAACTAATACAATTAAGAATATAATTTAAAACCCATAGGAATACGTCACACAAACATTACATACATGTACTGTACAAGTACTATAAAATTCAAATGTTACAACAAATACAACAAGAAAATTTGAATAAGCCCCACAATTTCGTTTGATGAAACCAAGAATTCTAGTGCATTTATGGGAACGACGCTTTAGGTGATCATTAAAAGAAAGATCAGAGGAAAAATGTACACCTAGGTCTCTGATGGAATCAACAATTTTTAGTGGCAGCCCCTTCAATGATGTATTGATAACGTAATGCATTTTTTCTTTTTTTGTATGTGTGATCCGCTACATTTATCAACATTGAGGTAGTCTCCATGTTCTACACCAATTGGGGAAATTTTCAAACTCTAATCCCAACTGAAGAGCATTACAGTCATGAGCTTTGTTGATGGGCTTGTAAACTTTTTTTGTCGCAGTGTATAGAAGACACTTACTCGATGGAAAACACGCAGGATTCATTCACAAACATGGTGAACATTAAAGGACCCAAATATACCCTGGGGCACCCCCGACGTGCCATGCTCTGAACTGGAGTCTTGCGGTTCTCCCGCGCAATGATTGCCGTGTTGGCCGATGTTACCCTTCAACCTTATGAACGAGTGTTATGTCCCACTTCAGGGGGCCAGGTATGTATGTTGGTTTTGGGGATGGTGCGGAAAGAACTCCCATGATCTGTTTTATTTGAGCTCGATCCCCAAAAAACCGGAACAATCAGTTGGCTGGTTCGAAACACTTCCAGAATACGAGTATCACGTGTTACACATTAGATACCTCTCTCCAGCAGTTATGATTCGAGTAGGTAGGTATACATAATATCACAACTACACGGAACAACTTACATATGAAAGGAACCAAATTACTATTTCAATGTTGAAACAGAAACTAAAATCGAAATGATAACGCTACCTTTAACTAACATTAACTAACTTAAAACTGAATAGTGTGGCCAAACACTGTAAATACATTTGGAATTTAAAGTCCGTCTGGTTGTATGCTACTGTAGCAGTACACAAGTTTATTGTTGTTTGTTCCGTGCTTAGAGATAATTTGCGTGTTTGTTATCCCACACATAACAAAAACTTGTAAAAAACAGCCAAAACCCTTTCACACTCAAAGAAATGAGATCTAAAAAAATCACCTCAAATCTGCTTGCTGTATAGGTGCCTGAGTGTATAGCGCACCGCGGCTTGGCTGCGGCACCCTACTGGCACCTAGATATAAATCAAAATAATATTCTTTTTATAGCACTATGACTGAAACGTATTATATACCCTAATAGTATTCACCAATTCGATTCCATATTATTGTTATAACATGATCGAACATTAATTTCATGGAGTAGATGATATCACAATAAACATTTTTGGGCTTTCCCGCAGTCTTCCCGCAGTCTATTTCCCGCACTTGCTCGGGCGGGACCCTTGCGGGACGTCCCGTTCGGGTCCCGCCTAGAAGTGTCCTACTGGCCGATACCGGGTCCCCGTACGGGACGTCCCGCCACGCCCCCGCGATCTTCCCGCTAGTTTCCCGCACGGGACGTCCCGCGATCTTCCGCTAGTTTCCCGTAGTATCTGTAGCGCGATCTAGGTGCAAAATATGTAGGCTAAACGTAAAAATAAAATAAAAAGTTTTATATAATATGGGTTTTCATGGTTATTTTGTCTTATTTTCGACACCATTGATTGCCTAACTAACTAACTAATGAGCAAAACTAACTATTGATATAACAATCAGGTATAGACCAACATAGTATTAAATAAAATTACCCTTTTCAATTACAATTTTAATATTTAACGTGTTTTTGGTAACATCACAAATATTTTTGGTAGTTTAATACCCCCAAATAAAAAAATTGTAAAAAAAAAAAAACGGCAGCCAAGCTCTCCTTCAAAAGTTTTCGGCTGTGAATGCTGTGGGATATAGAAGTTGAGCCAAGCATTTCATTCTTTCTCCCTTTTCGCATAGAAAAGAAGTAAGATCATTTCGCCTGTTTGACAGCGCTAAGCCAACCTTTTTACCATCATTTAATACATGCAATTTTAAAAAAATAATTTCGCTGAATCATTTTTTTCCCATCACAATAGATTTGAAATGTGTGGGGGCAGGTAGAAAAAACCCATGTTCGCTCCCAAGTTCGGTCAGCCAAAAAAGGTGGAAAGGGAAAAATGCAGACAATAGACGGGACGACGGGTCCCGGTCTCGTCCGCGGATGGTCACTTTTGTATCTCAAGGATAGATAATTTTAGTTCCCACCCACCCAGCAACCCGGGAAGTTTTTCGTCGATTTTACGCAATATTTTAACACAGAACGGGTTATCGGATGGGGCTAAATTTTTTTTGTTAGATCATGACCACATATCAGGTCATACACCGATTTTTCAAGATTGTAAATTTTTCGGGGGGGCGGTGCAGATAGCTGAAAACCCCCCAACTCGGGTGGGAGTAAACAGGGTCGAGTTAGCCATCGCCTACTTGGCTGGGGGCGAACGACCGTCCCCCTAGATTACGTTCCAGTAGAAGCCATACAAAATGTCATGCACACTTTAACATGCCTACGTGCTACAATAAATTAATATTTTGACGTGACATGTGTCAGAAACTTTAAGAAAATTGATTCAATTATTACATATTTAAATTATGTTAGAATTTTTTATTGCCAATTTGTCTGTTACATGTGTTCGGTTTGGCCCCCGGACCTCACAGTGAATAGTATACTCTGCGCGACAGCGGAAGTAAATAAGACGCGCGGCCGAACAAACGCATGTCATGCACTATCTCAGCGACTTCGTATAACTATCTGTGCATTGAAGTATTACTAGGAAAACGCTTAAGTCCCCTCCGCGTTGTTGGATGAGCGTAATTGGTGCATTGAGCTGCCATGTGTTATGCGGATTTTCTGTTGTTCTGTGAAAAAATCAGAACTTTGTTGAAATTTTTTTTAAATTAAATCAAATTAAATAAAAAATTAACTTAATTTTTTTAAATTAATTGTAATTTAAGAAAAGGAAAAAATCGTAATATTGAAATTTTCATAAAAATAATTATTCGATTGCGCACAAATTTTACACGAATATATTAATTCTTAAAATTAAGGTTCTGTGAAAAAATCATTAAATCGGGTAAAGCATGTAGGGGTTATAAGCCGAAGAAATAAAAAAAATCGTAAAATTGCGATTTTCATGAGAAATAATTATTTGATTACGCTCAATTTCACACGAATATATCAAATTTATAAAATTAAGGTTCTGTGAAAAAATCATTTCAATCGGATAAAGCTGTGGAGTTATAGTCGAAGAAATTTAAAAAAAATTGAAAAAAATCGTAAATTGCGATTTTCATGAGAAAAAATTTTCGATTGCGCTCAAAAAGGTGGGAGTTTTTAGTTCAGAGATTTCGAAGGGATCCATAAAATTTCATCGCAATCGGAGTATCGGTTGAGCCGGAATCGGTGTTTTAAAAGACAGACAAAAAAACAAAAAAAAGAAAAAAAAAAAACATTCCGGATTTTTTTCTCCCAGTGTAGTGAAATGGATCTTCGCTTCGCTCGCTTCGCTCGCTACGCTCGCTACGCCCCATCCAATAACACATGTGACAGCATGTTTTTTAAGACTGATAAACCAACAATATGTTTTCAAACGTTTTCGTAAATTGGCATTGAATACAAAGTAAAAATTTATAATAATCCATTTTGCGTTTTAGACCAATTTAAATACTCTAAAATATTTTTAATGGGTAAATGTTGGGTATTCATGGAACGGTCGATTCGTCTTCTAAATAATCGTACAAGTTATTGATTTTAGAACAAGGATCAAAAGGGGGAAACGTCATGCGGAAGCGTCGCGGCGCGCTCAAACGGCATGTAAACAAGGGGGATTCTTTTCGTATACGGTTTATGGTATGTATTTTGAATTAGGCTTTCTAAAAGTATAATGTCATCTTGTTCTACCGCCGGTAGGGGTCCAACTTTCTAACTTGCCGATTGCCGCTGCACGGGTGCGAGAAAGCCTTCGCCATTAGAGTAATTTGCACTGGAAAGTTATAAAATTGTTTCCGTCACAAATTATAATGAACAAAAATAATGAATGAGTAAAAAAAGTAAAAAAGTTTTCCTAGACGGGCCTCGAACCGACGTCCTCTCGCATGCAAAACAAGGCTCTAACCACTCGGCCAACAATGACCACGGTAAACGTGCGGTCTAGAGTGATATTTATACAGATGCACGATAACTTGGGGATAAGCCTAAACTTTGTCATGACTATTAGGCCTTTAATACGTATTATAAAACGTTCTGCCGATATTTCTAGAGTGTAATTTCGTCTCTTTTCACAAGATGTACATTATAATTATTTATTTTGTCATTAAAACTTCGGATGTGGCAGTCAGTCGCATGAAATCAAACCAACTCGCCCCAAATAATAATATCTCGTGGTTTGAAACGTGGCCCGGTAATGCGGTAGCCTAGGACCCAGGGAGAAGACGCAACTGTATTGGGAGAGCTACCGTAGCGGACGATTTAGTTTGGGAGTCACCCAAAATTTGAAAGCGCTCGGCCTGCTTTCCCACTCTTAAATATCATGATTAAACTAAAATCGAAATGATAAACGCTACCTTACCAAAAGGTGACATATAATAATATAATATACCATTTCTATTAAAGGAATATTTAAATGTTAGCTAAGTTAAAAAATTACAATGGCGAGTTATCAATCAGATAACCAGAGGGACTGTTATTGAACAACATTGTACATTTTAATATTTGTGACTGTGTAACAAGAGTACCATTAATATTTCTTTGATGTCGTCATTTCATAACTTCATTTTGAAACTTCCTCATTTATTTTGAATATTGCATAAAAGCTCGCTTTTCAAACCATGGATTCACTTCAATATTCAACTCTCTAGAAACTTGCCCTAACTTTTAGAGAAATTGTGAACTGAAGGGATTGAATGAAAAAAGACTCATTGAAAATAAAAGTTTATTGGCATCTAAAAGTATGGTATTTATACATTTCTAAAAAATAGTAAAATTACTTAATTTGTACCCGAGATTTGTTTTGAACCTCGTACTTACATCTGCTACTGCAGCTATTAGAGGATTTCCCCCAACACAGGTAATGTTAGGCAGATTATTGTTCCTAACAATGGCGCCTAGCTTTAGTTCGAGATCATGCTGGACACCTTCTGTACCAATCTTTGTGTTGTCGAGAACGAATTTTCGTTTAGAATCCCTGACATAGCTAGGGTGGCCTATAATAAGGTATCTTTACCTGACTATGGCTTGAAACAGGTAGGGATGCACAACGATAACACAAAAATTAGCAAATAGTATTATTGGTCTTATACCATTTTAAGCATTTAATACCTGGTCTACTAGTTTTCTTAATTATAATAAAAATGATGATTATCGGATCGATAATGTCGGTAAAAATGAAGCCAACTTTTACAACAAATAGGTGTGATCAGATCAGATGTCTTTAAAAAAAAAAAAAACTGGTCTTTTAATCTTTAAACCACTGTGACCCTCGATTTTTGAATTCTGTTTTGTCAATAAAGACATTATTATTATTATTATTATTAATTATTATTATTATTATTATTATTATTATTATTATTATTATTAAATGGTCAAATTATTCAATGATAATCATTCACACAATACATAATATATAATAGGGGCAGTCCGGCCAATCTGCGATAGCGCTGGAATTTGTTGTGACGCGTTTTTTTCAGTTATAGACATGTTATGAATATCGATTATCGTGTGCATCCCTTCATACAGCTTGAGGGATAGGACACATTTGGCAATAACTGTGCCAACTTGGCAAATTCACTCGGTCAGGAACATCCGACGAATGTGAAACTTTGAATAGTTTGTCAAGAAAGCATGGAGAGCTCTGTGGTCGAACATTATCAATATCTTTCGTTTTTTAGTCATCCAGAAACAGTTCACGTCATGGTCGGTCTATTTAGGACCTTTTAGCCAAACACAAAATTTAATAATTTTTAGCCCCTTGTTTCCGCTTTTGTGACATCTGTGCAAACTTTCAACCAACTGTGGCGTCTTCAGCTGCTCGAACAAGAATACATCCTTTTAATACACCAGACTACATATTTTTCTAATGCTTGCTATATCGCTAGCGTCAGCAAGATAAGCGCGGTAACAGATTATTTATTGTTTTATTATGTAATTTAACTTAAAACAATTCAATTCAATTGACTTTCTTATATACATTATTAAAATACTCTATCTAAGATAATTTCTTAATGTAGGCTAAAATGATAGTAAATGTTCATTATTTTGTAATTATTAAAATTATTCAGAATATAAACTGTTTTAATTTTCTGGCTATTGTGATTTTTCTT